>JAIPRL010002654.1:0-56456 GCA_025469235.1 Pemphigus obesinymphae | reverse complement strand
ATAATTAATATATGTTGTTTTTAGTGTAATTAGATTAACTAATACCTACATACCTTCATTAAAAAAATTACCTACTCAATAGCCTATTGTAATAGCCTAATAATATTTATTATTCATGTGCTTAATATTACATACTTAATAATTATTGTACAATAATAAAGAACTTAGCAATGTAATTTATTGACTAGTAAACTAATTCCCTAATCACTGTTCTACAATTCTACATCACACACATATTAAGAAATGTAATGTAAATGTATTTAAATATTATGTGTAAATTCTGTGGTAATAACAATAGTTTGTGTACCACAAGTTAGTAATGGGAATCAATATGAGTTTTAAAATGTATATTTTATCGATTAAAAATATATTGAATTTAATATAATAGACAGTAATTATTATGTAAAATACAAAGAAGCTTATAATCATATTGTTAACATTTCTGAATATTATAAGTATAATCTACAGTAATTGTCAAGTATATCTACCGAAGCTTCGCTCAGAATCGTTTTTTTTAGAAACAAATGATTTATCATTGCTTTCAAATTCAATCTATCCATAACCAGTATCCTATCCAATGAGCAAAGTACATCTACCACTACTGACATCCAACGTCCGAAGTGGACCGGACAGCTTTTTATTTTTACATGTATACATTTTTTCAGGCAGAAGTCCCCAGTAGTTTTTTAGAGTGTACAGATACACTACTTATCCTACAGTAACGATCCTCTTTTACCTTTTTACGATATATAGGTATTATATTATAAATATATATATATATTTTTAATATCTAATAATGTATTGTAATTATAGTTTTAAAAATGTCATAAATATATGATAAGTATACAATATTTTGACAGATTTCAAGAAATCTGCTAATAATAGAAGAAGCAATAAATAACGTTTATATTATGTGTTATAAAAAATGTTGTACTTCTTATGCATATGCAGTTTCTGCCATTGTTATCAATCAGTCATATTTAGTTTCATGTTTCCGATCCCCATTAAACTTTAAATATGTTAAATTGATTATAAGTGGATCTCCATGTAATATACGTAACATTCAGTTCACGTGTACCGTATTTATATTTTTATATATTCATAACATGTTGAAAATTCATTACTTTTACAATAATTGCTGAGCATTGTAGTACAATATGACCACCCAAGATAATATCTTATTAAAACATTCTTAACCATCTTAATAATTTTAGTGCATTAACTAAAGACAATTTATGATTAATTAATTGATTCACAAATCATTAACTACTTGTATAAATTGCTAAATATCTCAAATGATACCTAATGGTTTTTCGTATTAAATTTAATTTTTTTTATGTTTTGACTTCAAACAAGTATTATGAATTGAAAAAAATATTGGAATTAATATAATAAAAAAGCCACGAATATATGATAAGTTCACAATATTTTGACATGTTTCAATTAAACTGCTACTAATAGGAAAAGGAATATATTATGCTTATATTTTATGTGTTTTAAAGAAAAATGTACTTAACATGGAACGTTCTGCCAACGTTATCAGTCATATTAATATTTTTTTTTATTAACTTGTGTATCTTTGATTATCATTTCATACTGAACAAATAATTATTTTATTTTATTTATACATTATCTTTATATAATATAAAATTATATTCACACAACATTATGATAAAATGTACAGGTATTTTTTTATGAAAACTTATAATTTAATATTTATATTTATATAGGATATTGTATTTTAAATTTCATAAAATGTGTCTAAATTAAACTTTACTGCATTCAATCCATAAAATTATTTTTCAAATCCATCCGTCTATTATCAAATAAAATGGTGATTTTTATTTTTCTAATAATCAATTTGCTTATATTCTTTATGTATACCGTTTTCTTAGAAAAATTAATAAAAATATGATACTGAAAGTAGGTATCCAGAAATCAAAACAATTAGGTGTGGCGTAAAGAAAAATTTTGAATCGGTATAGCAGTTAAAATTTAACAAATATATCATAAAATTCCGTTCTTTAATGAATATTAATAGTCTAAAAATACCATTTTAATATGTAGTCATATACATTTGATGAATTTGATATTTACGACCGTCAACCAGTATATCTTTTTTTCATAATTTAATTTGAATATAACAGTGAATACCTAATTTAAAAATGAGATCTCTGTTCATTGAGTTATAGAGTTTATTAATTACCTATTTATTACTAAGCATAGTTATTTTGTTTCTCTGTGACTTGTCGTTTTTCATAAAATTGATGTACAATATTATTTGGAATCATATGGATAGAAAAGATAATTCTTATAAGCATAATAAATTTTGTACTTTTGTATCATATTATTATTCTAGTCATTAGGAGTCCCCACAGTAATAGGGTGATTATATACCAATGTGTTAAAGAAGTGAGTAAATGATATAATTATATGTGTATATATATTTTTTATAATAGTTGTGTGTTGGCTGCGTTAGTCATGGTCGCTAGTTCACTACTGCTTTGTGAGGTCGTAGAATGTGGCATTAAACAGTTAAACGACGCGGATCGGCAAATATTGTTTCAGGCTGCAAAATTAGCCCAGGAAAATGTCGATTCCATTAGCAACAAAAAAACTTAATTCTATATAGAATATTGGAAGACTTTCTGGTTCTACCGAAAGGTGGACAATTCTTTTAAAGTATATTTCAAATTTTAGATTAAAGCCAATTTAAGATACAAGATGGGAATCCCGAGTCGAGTCTATTAAACCTATTCGATTTCAATTACATCAAGTTCATGATGCTTTAGTCAGAATAAGTGAAACAACAAAGGATCCTAAAGTAAAAAGTCAAAGTTTATCTTTGGCAAATTATGAATTTACGTATGATTTTATTTTGAATTTGATAATTTGGTATGAACTCTTGTCTGCCATAAACAAAGTAAGCAAAAGTCTTTAAAGTGAAAACATGGAATTGATTACTGCTGTTCAATTATTAAGGGGTCTTGAAGATTTTTTTTGTAATTTTCGAGAATATGGTTTTCAGTCGTCAAAAAATACTGCACAACAATTATGTAAAAACTTTGAAACTCGACCAATTTTTAAACAACCAACAACTTTGAAAAAAGTAGACAATTCAATTACGAAAACCAAGATACTGGCAAAGGTTAGGGTGAACAAAAGTTTTTTCAAGCATATTTTCTAGCAGTAATAGACTAAAGCATTGTATCAATAAATTAACGATTTCAACAACTATCCCATCATTCAGAAAAATTTGGGTTTTTATATAACATTGAAAATGTAAAATTATTTAATGAAGAAACGTTACGAACTCATTGTATGGATTCAGAAATATTATTAAAATATGGCCATAATAGTGATTTAAATGGTATTGAACTATTTGACGAACTAAACATTTTTGTTGAACTTCGAATAAACAAAAAACAGCTATCGAGTGTCTTGATTAAATAGAAACAACATGTGGTTCATTTGCAAACCTTTCTATTGCATTAAGAATATTATTACGAACCCAATTACAACAGTAAGTGCAGAAAGAAGTTTATCAAAGTCAAAACTAATTAAGAATTATTTGAGGACAACAATGGTTTAAATTCCTTGAAAAATCTTGATAAGTATTTTTTAAATGTCTTATTATATCTATTTAATTAAAAATTTGAAATTTAAATGTTATTAAACAAATCTGTTTACCTATAATCTGTATGTTTATTCATTATTAAAAGGGAACAGATTTACATGTAAATGCATATTTTTATTTGAATATGATTATTATTAAATATAATGAGGAATAGGCACAATTAAATAAATTTCTATTAAATAACACAAGTTTTATAAAAAAGTAGTGGATATTTTAGCGATACAAATAACCAGAAAAAAAAGCCTCGCAAATATTTTTGCCTGGGCTTCGCAAATCCCAAGAACGGGCTTGCTCACAATGAAGAAGTTAGTGGTTATGGTTAAAAAAAATAAAACTATTCCTCAAACACTACCTTTTATAAATATTAAATTTACAGTCGATATAAAATTATTTCTTGAGATGTAATGTCCTTTTGACGAGCATTAAATTCTCGGTTTCAAATTGATATTATAGAAATTACCATGTAGTTGTTTTAAATTTTATTTGATATTCTTCTTCCTTATAATTACATTTTTTTTTTAAATACTTATATAGTTTTCTTCAATAAATATATTCATCTTTATCTTATAAATATTTAAATATTCATAAATTCTTCACAATTTATTATCTTCTTTAAACATAAACCTAATATGTATAGGTATTAAATATTAGTCTTCAAAAATACGCATTATAAGATATTTATTCTCTAAATATGTATGTAAGTGTCTATTATACATTGCAAAAGTTTTTCTTCATAAAATAAATTATTATTTTTGAATTTTTCCATATTTTTGTTCATTATTGCCTAATATCTATAATATCAATTCAACCCTTGATTCACTTGGATTGATTTATGATTATGTGGTATCCATATAAACTGAAATTTACGATTTACATTTTTATTCACCATTACATCAATGAAATTCAATTATTTAATACGAAATATAAATACATATTATCTTAAATTAATTTTTCCTTTTAAAAATATATTAATGATATATTTTTTTAAATTAAACAATACTATTAATTAATTACACTAATGAATAATAATACAACATATAATAATGTCATATAATCAATACAAAGTTATTTAAAGTTAAAATTATACAATTTTTTCTTTTTTTTAATAGGTAACACAGAATTTGAGATTTATTAACATATCAAAATTAATATAGATTACAGAATATAAAAAAGAAAACAATCATAATTTAAAACATACGTAATAATTTATTTTTATTTTTTTCGTAATTTAAAATTAAAATAAGATTTTCTTTAAGAAATCGAAAATATAGATTCCATAATAAATAATTGGAAATATAAAAAAACAAGACAATTATAAACGGTTAATATAATATAATATACAATATTTTCTAAAATATTGATAGACAAATCATATTAAATATGTGTAAATTTAAATTAAAATTACAACATAATTGTTATAATAATGTCATGAATATATGATAAGATCACAATATTTTAACACATTTCAACTAAACGGCTAATATTAGGAAAAGGAATGAATTATGTTTATATATGAACTTGTGTTAAGGGAAAATGTACTTACCATACTTATGCAATGTCTGTCATCGTTATCAATCAGTCATGGTCAGGTTCAAGTTCACTAAACCCATTCAACTATTGTAATGAAAATAAAAGCTATACTAGGGGTGTGTAAGTTGAGTTAAAAGTTATTTTATAATTACTGGCCAGACATCCTAAAATGCTTGTACCTACGTTAGAACTTATATAACACCCGTATACAACCTATATTATTATTCATTACCTTTTCCTACTAGAGGAAGTATCATTTGGGGTCGTGAATTCTCTTATAAATACCTACCTATAAATCATACTTATGAGGAACACAACTATTCTTCTGAATATAAACCTTGCCAATTATATTGAATTGGTAATTAAATTGCCAATATAAAATATTGGTCTTATAAATTATATTGTTTCTTACCTGTGGTAATCAGGAAATTGTGTTCTCTTTATAGAACACCGAAGATGAAGATTCACAGTGCTCCAGGAATGTATGGGTAATATAATTTAATTACTAATTAAAGAAATGTACACCTTTTCTTTAAAAAAAGCATAACTACGACATAGAGACAATAATTCTGGATATAACTTGCTGACAGCTCTTGTCTTTCATGACGCTATTCATTGTATGCTTACAATGAAAATGCATAGAAGAATAAACGCTGGAAGACTGGCTGTCCAAGAGCGCCAGAGAGGGCGTTTTATACTACTTTTTATCTTGTTATCTTCTCTAGTCATAGTTTATTGTCGACAAGAATTTAATTATATATTCCAAATTACAAAAGTATTTAAATAATTAATTTATTCTAAGTTATTTCTTGGTAGCATGCATGATACATTTATACCCTAATTAATATTCGTAATATGACACATCGTACTTTATATAATAATTTTAACATACTCCTATAATTATATAATGAGATATAATTATATAATTATGTGCGAGTAATTTTATAATTTGATATAGGTGTATACTTATTTTTAGAGTAGTTTATTTTTTTTATATATAATATTATATGATATATAGATATCATGACACTATAAATTTATGGATAATATGTGAATCTCCCCGTATTATAAATTAAATTCAGTACACATAAACCGTTATCATAGTTTTATATATACATAACATGATAAAATATACAATACTTTTACAATAATTAGTGAGTATTGTTGTAAAATATGACCACCCAAGATCATATCTTATTAAAACATTATTACCATCTTAATATTTTTGATACATTACCGTATGAAAATCTAAGATTATTCAATTGATTCTCAAATCATTAATTAGCTATACTTGTGTAAATTGCAAAAAAAATTCATAAATATCTCAAACGATAATTGCTATTCGTATTAAATTTAATTTTTTTTAAGAGGACGTAATACCCATACGTTATTCAGCCGTGAAACATGTTTTACGCGGGACACACCTATTCAAACAGTATTTATGATGGAATCATGAAATTCTTTGCAATACGTAAAGCAGAATTTTATCAATGTCGTAACGATTTTATGTTTTTTATAACATTATTCAGTAAAGTTTAATATATAAATGGAAAAACGAAAAAAAATACGAATGTTAATGAACGAATAAGTCTAATTGTATTTATGCTATCGAAAAAATAAAAACAATACACCACAGATAAAATTCTGCTTCACGATTTACAAAAAATTTCATAGTTTTAACATGAATACTGTTTGAATACGGTTGTCCCGCGCAAAACAGTTTTTACTCTATAAAACATTACGAAATAATAATTCACATTACAGTCGAGCGCTGCTTACGAGCGGTAACGTTCGATAACATTCTCGATTATATGTATCCCTATCATTGACAATAAAAGCTGAGCATTGTAGTATAATATTACCACCCAAGTTAAATACTTATTAAAACATACTTAAAAATCTTAATATTTTTAGAGCATTAACTCAAGGAAATTCAAGAGAAATTACTTGATACTAAATTATTAAGTATCTGTACTTGTATAAATTGCAATAAAATTGCTAACAATTACAAACGATAATCGCTATTGGAAATAAACTCAATTTTTTTTTATGATTTGACTTCAAACAAATAATATGAATTAAACTTGTATGATCTAAAAACGTATAGATATTATTGTTATAAAAATGTCATGTTTATATGATAAGTTTACAATATTTTGTCGTGTTTCAATTAAGAAACTACTCATAAAAGGAAAATTAAAATACATATTATGTGAAAAATAAATTACTTTAAGAATAATTGCTGAGCAATGTAGTACAATATTACCACCCAAGTTGAATACCTATTTAAACATTCTTAAAAATATTAATATTTTTATAGCAATAACTGAAGGAAATTCAAGAGAAATTACTTGATACTATATTATTGAGTACCTGTACTTGTGTAAATTGCAATAAAATTTCCGAAACTCAATAACGATAATCGCTTTTGGAAATGAACTCAATTTTTTTTTATACTTTGACTTCAAACAAATAATATGAATTGACCTATTATGATTACATACCTATTGATATTATTGTTATAAAAATGTCATGAATATATGATAAGTTTACAATATTTTATCGTGTTTCAATTAAGAAACTATTTAAAAAAAGGAAAAAAAATATACATATTGTGTGAAAAATATAATACTTTGACAATAATTGCTGAGCATTGTAGTACAATATTACCACCTAAGTTGAAATCTTATTAAAACATCCATAAAAATCTTAATATGTTTAGTGCATTAAATGAAGAAAATTTAAGAGAAATTCATTTTTACTCAAATAATTAAGTATCTGCACTGTGTAAATTGCCATAAAATTGCTAAAAATCACAAACGATAATATGTTTTGGAAATAAAGTGAATTTTTTTTTATGATTTGACTTCAAACAAATAATATGAATAGAACTTTTATTATCTAAAAACGTATTGATATTATTGTTATAAAAAATGTCATGAATATATGATAAGTTTACAATATTTTGTCGTGTTTGAATTAATAAACTATTTAAAAAAGGAAAAATATATACATATCGTGTGCAAAATATAATACCTTGATAATAATAGCTAATCATTGTAGAACAATATTAACACTCAAGTTAAATACTTATTAAAACATTCTTAAAAATATTAATATTATTAAAGCATAACTGATGGAAATTCAAGAGAAATTAATTTTTACCTAAATCAAAAAGTATCTGCACTGTGTAAATTGCAATAATATTGCAAAAATCTCAAATGATTATATCTATTGGAAATAAACTCAATTTTTTTTTATGATTTGACTTCAAACAAATAATATGAATTGAACTGATATGATCTCATACCTATTGATATTATTGTTATAAAAATGTCATGAATATATGATAAGTTTACAATATTTTGTCGTGTTTCAATTAAGAAACTCCTCAAAAAAGGAAAATAAATATACATATCGTGTGAAAAATATAATACTTTGACAATAATTGCTGAGCATTGTAGTACAATATGATCAGCTAAGTTGAATACTTATTAAAACATTCTTAAAAATATTAATATTTTTATAGCATTAACTGAAGGAAATTCAAGAGAAATTACTTGATACTATATTATTGAGTACCTTTACTTGTGTAAATTGCAATAAAATTGCTAAAAATCAAAAACGATAATCGCTTTTGGAAATGAACTCAATTTTTTTTTATGCTTTGACTTCAAACAAATAATATGAATTAAACTTGTATGATCTAAAAACGTATAGATATTATTGTTATAAAAATGTCATGATTATATGATAAGTTTACAATATTTTGTCGGGTTTCATTTAAGAAACTATTAAAAAAAGGAAAAAGAATATACATATCGTGTGAAAAACATAATACTTTGACAATAATTGCGGAGCATTGTAGTACAATATTACCACCTAAGTTGAAATCTTATTAAAACATCTATAAAAATCTTAATATTTTTAGTGCATTAAATGAAGAAAATTTAAGAGAAATTAATTTTTAATCAAATTATTTAGTATCTGTACTCGGGTAAAATGCAATAAAATTTCCAAAAATCAAAAACGATAATCGGTTTTGGAAATGAACCCAATTTTTTTTTTATGCTTTGACTTCAAACAAATAATATGAATTAAAGCTATTATTATCTAAAAACATATTGATATTATTGTTATAAAAATGTCATGAATATATGATAAGTTTACAATATTTTGTCGTGTTTCAATTAATAAACTATTTAAAAAAGGAAAAATAGATACATATCGTGTGCAAAGTATAATACCTTGACAATAATTGCTGAGCAATGTAGTACAATATTACCACCCAAGTTGAATACCTATTTAAACATTCTTAAAAATATTAATATTTTTGTAGCATTAACTGAAGGAAATTCAAGAGAAATTACTTGAAGCTATATTATTGAGTACCTTTACTTGTGTAAATTGCAATAAAATTGCTAAAAATCAAAATCAATATTCGCTTTTGGAAACAAATTCAATTTTTTTTTATGCTTTGACTTCAAACAAATAATATGAATTGACCTATTATGATCTCATACCTATTGATATTATTGTTATAAAAATGTCATGTTTACATGATAAGTTTACAATATTTTGTCGTGTTTCAATTAAGAAACTACTCAAAAATGGAAAAAAAATATAAATATCACGTGAAAATTATAATACTTTGACAATAATTGCTGAGCAATGTAGTACAATATTACCAACCAAGTTGAATACTTATTAAAACATTCTTAAAAATCATAAAATTTTTAGAGCATTAACAGAAGGAAATTCAAGAGAAATTACTTGATACCAAATTATTTAGTACCTGTACTTGTGTAAATTGCAATAATATTTCCGAAACTCAATAACGATAATAGCTTTTGGAAATGAACTCAATTTTTTTTTATGATTTGACTTCAAACAAATAATATGAATTGAACCTTTATTATCTAAAAACATATTGATATTATTGTTATAAAAATGTCATGAATATATGATAAGTTTACAATATTTTGTCTTGTTTCAATTAAGAAACTCCTCAAAAAAGGAAAATAAATATACATATCGTGTGAAAAATATAATACTTTGACAATAATTGCTGAGCATTGTAGTACAATATGACCAGCTAAGTTGAATACTTATTAAAACATTCTTAAAAATATTAATATTTTCAGAGCATTAACTGAAGGAAGTTCAAGAGTAATTAATTTTTACTCAAATCATTAAGTATCTGTACTTGTGTAAATTGCAATAAAATTGCTAAAAATCACAAACGATAATGGCTTTTGGAAATAAACTCATTTTTTTTTTATGATTTGACTTCAAACAAATAATATGAATTGAACTTTTATTATCTAAAAACGTATTGAAATGACAATGTTGAATGTGCAAAACTTTTACAATAATTACTGAGCATTGGGGTACAATATGGGCACACAAAATGTTATCTTATTAAAACATTCTTAAAATTTCTAATGAAATTATACATGTATTAAAAAAAATATAAGATGTTAAATATGAATCAATTAAATAAAAATCTCTAGTAACAATCAGTTTAATTTTTTTTCATGAATTGATTTCAAACAATTTAATTATTTATGGAAAATAACACCTTGTTGTTCCCACCCCTCATAAAAAAAGGAGAAGATGTGCTGGTGAAGGATGTTCTTCAAGCGGTCGCACAATGTGCTGTAAGTGTAATATGAGACTATGCATTGAATGTTTTAAACTTTTCCATGTTACAACATACTAGAGTAAAATAATTTTTTATTTTTTATAATTTTAGTATACCTACTATATTGTATTATTTCTTAAAAATATTATTTTCAATTTCATTATTATATAAAATTTTGAGCTTACATTTTATCATAATTTCATAATATGTAGACACTAGATACCTTATAATCCTAGCGTTATCACATGGTAACGTTAAATATCCCCGTAATTAGGTCATAATAGCAAAAAAATGTATTAATATTATTTGTTATAAATTATATTAAACTTATTTATAAAAATCCAAAAAAAAAAAACTTCGGACTTAATGGGTTAACTAAAGAAAATTTAGGCTATAAATAATAAATTTAATTTTTTTTTATGATTTGACTTCAATTAAATAATATGAATTGAATTTTTATTATCTAAAAGCCTATTGGTATTATTGTAATAAAAATTCCATGAATATATGATAAGTTCACAATATTTTGACTTGTTTCAATTAAGAAACGACTAATAATATGAAAAGGAATTTATTACGTTTTATATGAACGTATTTTAATGAAATATGTACTTACCATGCCTATGCGATTTCCGCCATATTTATAAATCAGTCATGGTTAGTGGCAAATTCGCTATACCAATTGAATTGGCTTATTTTCACACAACAATTATTATATTACTCTTTTCTTGATAAGAATCATATTTCACATATGTTATAAAATATTATTATGAGTAATGACTAAAAATTATTCTTTTCCATTTGGTGATTTATATATTTTCCAGTAGAATATGGTCGTCATTATTAAAAATGATTTTTAGTGTAGATATTTGTTATTTTTATGTTTATACAATTTACCGTTTATTAAATTAAATATTGTAATAATTCTATATCCTAGGTAGGTACCACTAGATGCATGGGTTTAACTCCAAAATGTACATTACTTACTATATTTTTAATTTTTAGATACAACTTTTTTTTTTAATATTATAATTTAATTGTATATATCCTTAATTTAATAGTAATTTAATATAGTTCACCTATGTTATAGGCAAGGGGGCCTTCAAGTATTATGGCAGCACATTTTTGGCCTTTTCAGATCCCCTCCTCTAGCTTGTCAGCAATTGTCAGCAAATATCCGACCCCACCTATTTTATAACTTCAGCATATGTCCGAAGACCCAGTCTCTTCTATTAAAAAAAAAATAAAAATTTCCGAATTTGATATGAATTAATTAAAAATGAATGAATCATTTTGTTACATATTTTGAATTTTATTTTACATATTTTGATAAAAATTAGTACATATATTTTGTTTTTATTACTTCTGATGTCAGCATGGTTTTAACCCCCTCCCCCTCCGACTTGTCAGCAAATTTAAGCATACGATAGAGCCCCTCCTACTAGGTGCTTACGTAATACTTGAACACCTCCAAAGGTACTAGCATCTAAACCACATATTGCTATTGTGGAAAGATTAATTTCTTATTATAACATTTAAAAACTCCAATGCGGTCACGTAAAAATTAATATGCCTACAACAAGGGAGTATAATCCTCTTCCTGCAATATTATACTGGCTTAAAGAAAAAAAATCGGCATCCGAAATTGTACTCTAAAGCAACTTCACAAAATTGATAAAAATGTATGTTTCCAAAAGCTAGTGAAGGAACAGCTATTGATACAGAAATTTAACCCCTTTTTCAAGATACAGTTATATAATTTTAATATTTATTTTATTATATTAAGTATGTTAAATTTATATTTTGTTTTTTGATTATTATTACTATTTAGAATATTGAAAATGTTTAATAAATAAGGAATTTTATTATTGATAATTTTATTACCCACCACCCCTATCACCTATTTAACTATTCTTATAACCCATTCCAATCCTTGTCCCTCATAACCCTCATAGGCGAAATGTATAGAAATTTTAGGAGGGTTAACATTTTTTACGATTGATTTTTCCTAGCCGCGTGAGGCTTTGCCATATTGACATACAAAATGTCAAAACATGTGAAAAGTTACCAGTTTTTATTTTGGTGTGGGGAGGAAGGGGCTAAACCTCCTTTCATTTTACGATTATGACTCCCTTTATTAATATAATGATGTGCAATAGCAAAAATAATAAAAAATAGACCATGACCAATTCAAATATTAATATATTAAATATGTGAATTTCCACGTAATATACATAACATTCAGTATACATGTACTGTATTCATATTTTATTATATACATAACGTGTTAATAATTCAATACTTTTCCGATAAGTGCTGAGCATTGTAGTACAATATGACCACTCAAGATGATATCTTAATAATACATTCTTAATCATCCTAATAATTGTAATATATTAACTAAAGAAAATATAAGATTAATCAATTGATTCTCAAATCATTAACTACTTGTGTATATTGCTAAAAATATCTCAAACGATAATAATTTAAAACAAGTTGTATGAATTGAATTTTAAATATCTAAAAAAAAGATTGGAATTATTATAATAAAATGAACATGAATATATGATAAGTTAACAATATTTTGACACATTACAATCAAAAAGCTTATAAGAGTAAAAGGATATTACGTTATAAGTAATATTAAAATATTACGTTTATATATGAATGTGTTTTAATGAAAAATATATACTTATCATGTTTATGCGGTTTCTGCACTCGTTATCAATGAGTCATGGTTAGTTTCAAGTTCACTATACCCATTCAATTATAAATATATTAAAGTGATAATATGTGAATCTCCTCGTATTATACAAAGCATTCGGTACAAATCTTATTGTTTACAATTTTTTTTACAATTCTTATTCTTATTGTTTTATTCTTATGTATACAAAACATGTTAAATATCCGTTACTTTTACAAGAATAACTGAGAGTTGTAATAAAATATTACCACCCACGATGATACCTTATTAAAACATTCTTAACCATCCTAATAATTTTAGTGCATTAACTAAAGGAAATTTAAGATAAATAAATTCATTCGAAATCATTCACTACTTTTGTAAATTGCTAAATATTTCAATTGATAATTGCTTTCGTAATAAATTTAATTTTTTCATGATTTGAAACAAGTGTTATAGACTGAACTCTTAATGTCTTTCTGAATATATGTAGGATTCAGGCTACAATACTTATTATACTTATTATAATTATTATTACTTTGTCCGAGTCCTATGTCACAGACTTTTTCGGCGACCAACCTTCATTAATAAAATATAATAGAAATATTTCCTTTATATTGGAAAAAAAAGTATTTTATTCTTTGCATATATCAAATGCCTATTCAAAAAATCCTATGAAATCCTAAAAATCCATCATCAGTACGGTCTTCAACGGGTCATAGGTTGGTGATCCGTGTCTTTCCAGTAGCTTCAGTAACCGTATCATTTCAACTATAAAGAAGAAAATTCTGTAGCAATGGATGGAGCTGATTATTGACAAATTCATTTGTACACAATATTTTGTAAGCTGTTAGAAAAAAATCAAAAAAATCGATATTTTGACAGTACATAAAACGTGTTAAAATGCATATCTCAAAAATCGTCTTCATCAGTCACTAGATAATGTTGTTATATATAATTTTTTTTAATTTCATATTCCGAACATGTTTGTAAACTGATAAAAATGAAAAATGCTTATGCAAGATTTTTATTAAAAAAATGTCGGTGTGGTTAAAATTAAAAACAATGACAGGATGAAATAAATCTATAAAATAAATAAAGTGTCCCTTGAATCACTGACTATATTTATTAGGTAATTTATTATTACATTATAAGCTATAATTTAAACTACAAAAAAATATAAAAATCTGAGTATACATTAAAACATATTTATACGTTCTAAAAACAAAATGTTTTCTTCGGAATTATTACTTTATTATTATTTATAAAGCATCGATCGGTACAGTACTATAACTTTTAATGCGATCCATTTAATTTGATCATGAAGCTAACAGCATTATTTGCAGGCTTAGTACAAGAACATTTAAATGAACAACCTACTCAATTTAGTCAAGATACTTACGTGTTGGGTTGGAAATCTGATTGACAGCAGATACCGTGGCGTGTACTTTTTTGGTCGAATGATTATGTTTTTAGTTTGTTTCAATTTGAAGGACTTGTCGACAATTGTACGACAACCAACTATCAGCGCTAGATCTTTGTTGTTCGAGAACAACTGATCACTCCTAATTGCATCAGTTAGATTGGTACAGGTATTGATGGACGGAAGGTTGTAGCACAATACCAGGTGTAACTCTTCAATGCTACGGACGGGCACAAAGACTAAGATTCCTGGTCCATCGTCATTGTCATCTATGATACCGCTGTTTAACACATACGTTCTCCTATTATCTGGCAATTTACCTGAGGCCGTACTGCATACTAGTTTTCTTTCTGCCTCGTCCAATCTTCGAGTCCGGTGGGGGCCTCCGAAACCACTGTAGTGATCTTGATTCATGATATAATTAGCCAATTGTTGGCAATTGCATAAATTAGGAATATTGGGATGTACTTTTGGTGGTCTGTATATCGAACATGGATCAGTGTCCGATGATCTATAGTAAGCATTCAAAATACTTACAGTATAATTGTTCATAATAGGTAACTCACAAATACAAAATGTTTACATAAAAATTTTGCTCCGCAAAAATACCACAAAAAAATAATCAATAATATTATTAAAATACAAAAACGCTAGTGATATTTACAATGTTTATAATTTCATCGGTTGCCAACACAAAATATAGCCATCTTATTATTAATGTGTGTGTACACATCAGTAATGATTTTAATGATGATTAATGATTAGTGATTTTTCCAATTTTATAAGAATAATGATTAAAATGTATGATTGTGTTGAATGAAACAAGAAATTTTTAGAGGATTCCCGAATATTTCCATGTTTATCGAAAAATGTTCTTCGGATTACGATAAACCGTCGAAGAGGCATGCTGTTGAACAGAAACTATTGCCGTTGTAAGGTTTTTTAAAAGACGTTAAGCGCTTAAATCGAAAATAAGAAGAATTCGATGTATATATATAACCACCACAACAGTACTATCGCGGTAACTACACACCGTAGATTATTAGACATCGCAAATATTGGGTAAATGGACCAAATATCGTGTCCATTTGTTTTTTTTTTTTTTTACTGTAACGTAGTTAATTTTCAATGAAACCTTATAAACATTTAAAAGAAATATTTTTCATCTGTATTTATACTAAAACTTATTACTTAAGAACCACATGTTTATTATTATTTAAAATAAAACTAGTATGAACATAAAACGAATACTTAAAATAAAATAAATATAATATGCAATTATTTTAATAGATTTAAAAAACAATCGTTTAACTTACACCTATTTTACCATATTATATTGATATTGCCCCATATAAAATCGTATTTCCAACTTTTTTTAAATTAAATTTGTTAATAGAATTATTATTCTATTGACAAAATTAATGATTAATATTGTAATTTTATATTATTATATATATATATTTTTAATATTGTAACCGAGAAGTTGCTTAATACAACTGTGAAATCCGATTAAGATTACATTAAGTTCCAATTTTATATGAATGTTTTCATTTTACCTAACAATCTTGACTCGTGTTCCCCTATAATGACTCAATTTTAGATTCTGAGCGATGCAAAATATTTCTTTGTTTTTGCGATTATAGTTATTTGATTTGTATTTTCTGTGATCAATTTATCTGCTAATATACTAGAATATAAAATATACGAGGCGTTCAGCGGCAAAGTCAGCAATCCCCGCTTTTTAATGAAATTTAAGTTCCTAATCTTTTTTAAGTATTTTTCACTCGGCATCGACTAGTAAAACTGTTTTCTTATTTTGATACTAGGTGTCACATTTTATATGAATTTAAAAAAATGATTTATAAAATAAATAATTTTTTAAATCATTTTATGACAATAAAGAGATTAAGTAAGCATTCTTTACATATTTATTTACATTATTCATAGTTTTTTATTAATTATTTACAGTTTTTCACCAAACAGTACAATTATAAATATTAAAAATGAAACAGAGTGTATATTCGATTTTTCAATGTCATACGATGAAGTTGAAGAAATGTTTATAGTTTTGGTGAAGTCTTGACTTCCAATTTTCGTAGAAAATATTTGTATAACAGTTGCTTGTCTTATCAACTGTAAGTACACATCATACAAAGTTTACGCCGACATCCTATTTCATATTAACATTTTTTTTATTTAATTTGATTTATTATTTACATCGATCATTCAAAATCGTAATGAACTTGATTACTTGCGGTGACACCTACGAAAATAGCCTAACATTTTTTTTAAAAATTCCATTCAACTAGTAATTTTTATATAATTATCTTAAAATTGAATTTTTAATCAACATTTTGTATAATATACCTACATAATTTAATATATCGAATATAATAAAATCAACGGAAGTTGATGAACAAAAAAATATAGAAAGAAAAGTAATTTGATTCATTATCTTGATCAAATACATTGTAACCGTCACAGATTTAATATACGCCTAAATGTGTTTTATATTATTTACGTAATGCCGACTAACGTCACCTACAACCGGGTAAGATGGTGAGATTATGTTTTTTTTTTCAAACCATCTTTAAAATGAAAATTTGGTGGTAATTAATTTTTAAGTTAAACGTGACGAATATTATAAAGTATATTTCCCAAAATCAAGCGTTAAATAATAAAATTTAAATAAATTATTTATTATTTATTATTAAATTTATCGAGATATAGCTGCCAACTTATCATCCTATTATATTTACTGAACCAAATATATCTGTGATTTCAATAAAAATATAGATCAATTTAATAATATTGTTGTTAATATACGTCCAATAAAATATTTGTTGATTTAGAAATAAAATATATTTGTTAACTTAACGGTAAAATAACAAAACTTATTATTGATTTAACAATATCTTTTATCAATGTCTTAGGTAATTGTTGTTCTAATTGAATATAAATTTATTTGAATTAATATTTTGTTAATTCAATTATAAATATTTTGTGTTTCTTACTTTCTTTCCCATTTGTTAATCAAAATAGTCAATTTAAACAGACTAAATCTTTCAATTGAATAACATATTTTATTATAATAATAAAATCTGTATTCATTTTACAAATTATTTTTATTAACACATTTTTTTATTAATTTAACAATATATATATACACAAAAATAACAAAAACTGTATTATTTCAACAAATATTCGTTTGATAAAATTTGATTATTGCATATTGTTAATTCTGCCAATGATATTTGGTTCAGTGTTATGAGAACGCATTTTCGGGGCCACTGTGTACGTATTATCGGTTGCTGTGCGGTGTTTCGATTTTCAAGAATCGTTTTTTTTTTTTTTTTTTTATCGTTTACAACAATACTATAAATCGTCGTCACCGCAAGCGCATAATAACTACACGAGAATAATATGTTTATTTAGTCGGGTCTCCGACGACGGATCGATTTCTCCGAGAGTGTACACATTATTATTATTATTATATACATAAAAAAAAAACCTACCTCGTCGTCATTAATTTACATTTCTCGTTTTGTCTTCGATAAAATATATTCGTGACATTGCGGATCCCTTGTGTAATAATACACAAAGGCAGTGGCGGTGGTGTTGAAAAAGAGGTGTTGCAGCCGATGAGGTGGTGAAGCGGCAAAGGGGAGAACACGGTCGACGGCGGGCGTGAGAGAGAGATAGAGTGTGGATCGTAAATGGGGCGGTGGGTGGAGGTGTGGGGAGCGGTGGGGCGGCGATCGCGGGGTAGGCAAACAGCTCAATCGACGGGCCAATAGCGCTGGGCCGGCGGCCGGCCGGGCGTGGCCAGGCGGACTCGCCCGGCCGGCCCGCCGGCCTAGTGTAACCGCGGCGAGACGGCGGGGAACGGGCGGAGCCTGCGCGTCCCGGTGTAGCGGTGGAACAGCGGTGGCGGCGGCGACGGAGACTACGACGACGGTGACGGCCCGTAGACGCGTTCCGGCGACGACGCGATACGATTTACACGAGATCGAGCCGCGGAGACGAGTCGTACACCGCCGCCGCCGCCGTTTTTCGGGTAATACGCGCGGCCGACCGCGTATCCGTCGTACCGTACGCGTATTTCAACGAATCGCAATTATCATTGGATAACCGCGTATACATAGTATATCGATTATAATATTATATTATATATTCGGTTCTTTTTTTTTTTATTATTATTCTATATTTATTTGATAACTATCGATAATTTTGTCGAAAATGGCTTTGGAAACGGAACGTTGCAGTCCGAACAACGCTTCCAGCCCCGGACCGACGGACAACAACCGGCGGCCCGGGCTGGACGACTGCAGCGACCAGACCAAAGAAGTGTCGTCGCCGCACGCCCGCCGCAAGACGCCCCCGCCGGCACTGCAGCCGGCCGCACCGGCGGCGTCCGCCGGGTCCGACGGCGATGGCGACGACGACGGTGACGGATCGCAGCCGCCGCCGCCGACGTCCGCGATCTCGGCGTTCCGGCCCGTGCGCGAAGACGGCACCGACGACCGCCGTCCGTCCGTGGACGCCGCCGGTGCGCTGTTGGCCTGCAGTAAGCCGCTGAGCATATGTTCGCCGTTGCAGAACAAGACGACGGCGGTCGTGTCCGACTGCAGTCGTCTCCAGACTTCGCCACAGCCTACTACTCTGCTGGCCAACAGGAAAAAACCCGTTCAGAAACTGGCACCGGCCGCCACCGCAGCAGCAGCAGCAGCAGCAGCTCCGTGCACCGACGTTCCGCGATGGATCCAGCAGCAACAACTCCAGCAACACGTGACCATGCACCAACAACAGCAAACCGCCGATCACGCCGCAGCGCCGCCGTCCGCAGCGGCCGCCGCAGCCGCGGTCGAGTACACGATGGCCGTGGCCGCCGCTGCAGCCGCCGCCGCAGCCGGACACGTGCCGCCCGTGTTCCCGTTCAACTCGTGGATGTACCGGTTCAACTTCCTGCCCATGGTGCCGGCCGCCGCGGCCGAATATTTCCGGGAAATGCATCATCACCACCACCCACAGAACAGCAACGGCGGATCGCCCGAAATCGACGAACTACGGCAACCGGCGGCACATCACCCGCACATGCCGCTCCCTCACCACCAACAACAACTACAACAACAACAACAACAACACGTCGAGTTCGCCAGACTACAGCAGCAGCAGCAGACTGTCCCGCCAAAGATGCCACGTCAACAACAACACCTACCGCCGCCGCCACCACAACCGCTGTCCGTGCCGGCGCGCGGTTACGTTTCCCGGCCGGCCAGCACGTCCGGTTCGTCGGACGTGTCGTCGTCGTGTGGAGCCACGATGACGGGCACCGTGGCCACCGGCCACCTGACGTCCGCCACGAAAAACTATTGCCGGTCGCCGTCACCGCGTTCGCCCAGCCCGTTCCAGTTGGCCTTCTCCGTGGACAACATACTCCGGCCCGAATTCGGCAGCAAACTCCACCACCATCACCAAATCCTACAGCAGCATCATCACCACCACAACAGCAACAGCCGCGGTAGACCGTCGCCGCCGTCGCCCGTGCAGACCGCCGCCAAACTTCACTACAAGACGTCGCCGCAACAGCAACCGGCACTGCTGCCGCCGCACACGTCGCTCGTTCAACCGGCGGCACAGCCACCGCCGTCGTTGCTCCGGCCCGCTCCGACCAGGCCCAACGCCGTCGCCTTGGCCGCGGCCCCGAAACGCCCGGCGCCCGTCGTCGCGGCGGTGCAGACAGCGACCGACAAGGCCGGCAAGCGAAAACCACCGCCGTTACCGCGGACGTGTTCGCCGGTGAACGGCACCGCCGCCGCCGCGGGCCACTGCCTGAAATCGGACGATTCTAGCAAAAACAATAACAACAACAACAACATCGTCAACGACGACGATCAGGAGTCGGACGCGACCACGGGAACGGGCGACCAGCAGTCCAGCGAGAAGGAGTTGTGGCCGGCCTGGGTGTACTGCACCCGGTACTCGGACAGACCGTCGTCGGGTAAGTGTTAAACCTCAAACATATTACCCCATACTCGATATATAACGGCTTGGAGGAATGAAAGTTTTCGAATTTTTTACGGGTTTCTCGTTTGAAAATTTATTGGGTGGTTTACATTCGTCAGGGTAGGTACATGTTCAAAATATTCTTTGCCTTTTGCTGATTCAAATACGTTTTCCTATAATAACAATCCAAATTAAATATTACTTTTATTTCAGCACTGTAATGTATTAAATACCTTACGTGCGACCTGTACGACCATTTAAAAAAAATTTTGAGTTACTGGTTTAAAAACTATTTCCATTTGTATTTTTTTTTTTCGGGTTCAGGTTTACAAACTATTTAATTTTTTTCCGGATTCCACAGATTTTTGGTCAGGGTTCTACCCCGTTATGATTGATTTTAATTTTTTTTTTTTTCAAAAACTCCATTTTTTAAAAAAATTAAAACAAACAAAAATAAAAAATATTACATATATATATTTTTAAAAACCCTTTCATTTTCAAGTGAACGATATCAGTTCAAACGAATTGCTGGAAAATAGGTTAATGTATACGTATAGGTTTATTTTAAACCTCATTAAATATACGAGTTCTAACACGTACGGAAAAAAATATAAAACTTTATCGTCACGCCGATAAGGTTTATTATTATTTTATTTAGTAAACTTGAAAAAGTGTTTGTAAACATTTAGTCTAGACGCAGGTACTATAGGTAATAATGGCACGTGCACAATAGGTACATGTACCTACACCAGTTTCGTTATCTTTAAAACTTAATATATAATATTAACCGTATACCGCGTATATGGTATCAACGGTACACTGTAACTGTATCAATGGTATACTATATGTATAGTATGCACACGATATTGTTTTATTTTATTTTTTTTTTTTTATGGTTCCTGGCAGCCAGATTGCCGCCGTTCGACAACAAATTATGCAAATTGTACATTTAAAATATTATACACGCGCGAAATTATTTTCAACAAATCTGGCGACCGCTCAGCAAGGTGACACTTATCGAATTTATATACCTATTGCGTTTTCGTTTAGGAAATGAGTTTTTTTTTATCAAATGATCTTATATATTGAATTGCCTATACAAACACACATGCTTGTAAAACGATCATTAGCAATAAATTAACATATTATTGAAATTAAGTCATTCGACAAAACGAGAATAAAAAATATAAATAAAAAAACCGGTGCGATTTTCGATTCCGTCCGTATTAAATTATAATAATAATAATAATATATTCGTTATACCAAAATAGGTAGATAGGATGGAAAAAATCGTTGCTGACGTTTATATACGATTATTATTGTCACAAACTCACGTTAAATATTGATACGATAATGATATATTATCGTAAACCTACGCGCGTAGGCGTATCGCTCGTGATACAAATATTTAAATGCGCAATAGCCGTGCGTTCGTGCGCGTTTGCTCGTCGATTTTATCGTGTATATAATTTGACTGGCGATTGATAATAATAGTACTGCAAAATAATATAATATTTTAGGTTCGCCTGTTTTACAAAAATAAACGATATTATTCGAGTACTATACTAAGTATACCGTATAAGTGTATATATTTTGGTAGGCACACGAAATATTGAGTAATTGACGAAAAAGTAAAAGTATTTTTATTTTATTTTTTTTTAAATTTAGATTTTGCGTTAAAAAATCTGTATACCTACTATATATACACACACATGACAATCGCCGTGTCGGTCGCGTGACAGTTTACGTTATTATTTCGAAACGGTCTCCGCGGTTTAGACCTGGTATAATATAGTATACACCTACGCTGCTTTCCGTGTTTGGCGTGAATTTACACAAGATACTTAGGTATAACTTATAATATTATTATTAGACAAGATTTTTACGACACCGCGGACACTTCGTTTCCCCAAAAAATAACTATTCATCGTCCATTTCCATTATTTTGTTATGCTTATATAAATATAAGAGGACAAATAAACGGACATTCGCCAAAACTTTATGTGCATAATTACATTTGTATATTTGTACAATTAATCTTCTTATACCTATCACACGATTATTCTAAGATGTCTAACCTCAAAAGCCTTTATATTTTATAGAAATTCCTAAAAGTATATCTAAAAAATGATTTAAATAATATAATTTTATCTAAAACTAATGATTCATAAACAGAAATTTGTGAAATTCGTGTATGTACCTCAATTTATCGGGACCCGTAATAGACGGTGATGGAAGATTTTTGGATGATTATTGTTAATTAATTAGTTATAAAAATATTTAGATTTTGGCGTAAAATATCCATTGTTTTTTAGAAGATAAAAAAGTGTTATGAATCGGTATACAAAAAAGTAGGCCGAAAATTGGTCCAACTTAGTATTCTCGGATTTTTATACGAAGTATATTGGTTTTCACCATACGTATATAAATATAAATTTAAATAAATGTTTTAAAAATACTACAGAAGCTTAACATAAATTAGCTTTATTAATTATAGTAGATTGATACCTACTCTGGCTTTTATATAGCCATTGTCACCAATTACAAATATAAGAATGTCCTAAAAGTTCCTAAAATATAGTTTATAAGTACATTATAAAAAAATCAACTTTAAATAAAGTACAAAAGTCTAATAATAATAAACATTGTTCCTGAAGTTGAATTCTTGAAAACATTTCAAATTATCAGTACATAAGGCCAAAAGTCGAAAATTTTTTTTTTTTAAATCTTTTTTGTGTAAACTTATTTTAATTTTTCTCTTGCTTAAAAAATTTTAATTTCACAATTTCTCACAAACTCTCACTGTGCCGAAGAAAAGTCTCGAAAAACTATCGACATAATTTTCGATCTGTACCATTTTGATCGGCAACCAAAAATATCTTCTAAAATACTGATGAAGAAGAACATTATTTCCATTAATGAATAAAATATAATTTAAAAACATTGTAACCAATTTTAAAAATAATTCTCAAAGCAATAAAATAAATAAATAGTGAAAAATTTTTTGGGTAGTAAAATAAAATTAATACAAGATTATATTATTATACCTACCTTTAAAAGTTGAAATATTAAAATATATACCTACTAGTACCAGACACTATAAATTGACCATATAGATCGAAAATAAAGAATATAATTTCCTCATTCTGTAGGTGCAATGTTAAATTTTAGAAATCATATGATAAAATAATATTGAAAAATCAAATGTATAATTAAAAATTAACAATTATTATACATATATATATATATGATAACAAACCACACGAGTTTAAACAATATAATAATAATCAGTTTACAACAATAATAATAATCATATATTTCATGAAATTGAATTTAAAAAATTGTATTTCTTAATTTTTTATTTCTTTTTTATACATATAAGTCACGACAGTTTTCAACCGAAACTATACCTTTTTTGAACGGGTTACGTGGTTTTTTGGATTTCCAAGTTATGCTGGCGTGTTGGCGTATAATTATTAAGAAATCGGAAAAATATATCAAATTGAAATATATATATTTTTAAGGTCAATCCTCTTGGTGAAATCAATTTTTCAATAAATTCAAAATTAACCTACACATTTTCATCTAATTGTTCATTTTAATTAATTTTTAACTAAATAAAAAATTTCATATATACCGAAACACGGCCGATTCATAGAAACTGTAGTTATCACGTCTAGGCGGACCCACGGAATTAGGTATATTTTTTATAATAATAATATACAAATCTATAATAAAATATACAGCAAAATGTTAATGTATTTTAATTTAATTCTAAACCGTTTGAAAAACACCGTTCATATGAAATGCATCTATTATTGATAATATAACTTATAAATATTATAGAATTGATTTTTTTTTAGCAATATGCACAACAAAGTCGAAATTGTTGACATTTGCGAAATGCTGTCAGAACGCATTTGGAACGATTAAAAATCCGAAATTAAAACGAATCTCGAGTATTCGTTGAATTTTAATACAATACATAGCATATTATATTAGTGTTTTAAATCAATGTTATAATAACAGGTTATTCATAGGAAACTGCTTGGAACGGTGGACGATGATGCATTATATACTATTATACATACAAACACTGGCAAGTATCCCCGTAGTTTTTGCAAAAGTTCTCAAATCACGTTCACAGTCAATAAAAAAAACCACCCATAAAAATCGTTTGTAATATATTATATTTTATACCTACCTATATGTAAATGAATATGGGTATATTTTACACGTGCAGTATATATTGATGTGCGTGATGCTGATGCTGCGCAGTCGGTATACACGTGTCGGTATGTTGCCGACGAGAATAATCTCGATTTTTGTAAATTCTTTAATTTTTTCGCTCGACACGCTTTACGATATATATATATATATATACACATGACGTACGGAAGATATTTTAAAACATTTCTTTTCTTTTTTTTTTTTTTAGAAGATACTTAAACAAATACAATATTATTACCTATGTTACGATATACAACGTAATAATAATTATTGTACGTGTTATGGGGTATTCGACGAGAATAGACGATTTTTTATTTTTTTCTATTTCGTTTTTACCAGCGCCCTTCCACAATTTATTATATTATACGGATTTTGAATAACGTGCAGATTACAATGATATACGCGTGTTTGGCCCTGCACAATATTCAAAACGGATTATAATTTATATATAGGTACGTACGGGCGGCCCCGCCTTGGAGTAAAAAAAAAAAATTATATACCACAAAATATGGAGGCCATTTTTTTTTTCACTTTGATCGGAGTTTATGTTTGAAAAAAAAATTCAGTCGGACGGCTTATGCAGCAGCGGCGATACGTAAAACCGTTTAAAACACGGCGTATCGCGAAAAATCTAAATGGGGAGGGATAGGGGGGGGTGAAAGAAAACATATCACATATTATATTCTCCTCGGGCCCCGCGTTGATATCGAACGTTCTTAACCACACTATAAGAGGACACGCGTTGAAGTCGTGTATGGTAATAATAATACGATGTATTATATTATAATATTATTTAAGGTGGTTTATCGCGAGATCACACACACACACACACACACAATATTATGTATATAATGTACGTCTTATTATTATTATATTTTATAATAGCGTAAACGACGGGGTGGTTTATGCTCGTGTGCACTCTTTATACGCGCCCCTAACATATATATATATATATATATATATATATATATATATAAACACACAATATACACATATGTGTTCACAATTTCGCGTGTGTGTGTGTGTGTGTGCCTTGTGATATTATTAATAATGTACGTGTGGGTTGTTCACACACCCTCCGGTCGTATTATATTATGTACACGACATTTTTATATATTATATACATGGATATCGCACAATAAGCGTAATAGTCTCGCGCGCGTGTTTTTACAGTATCTCGTCGTCGTCTCGGCCGCAGCGCAGCTTCTCCCGGCACCACACACACACCCCCTCGTTATTTTGACAGGACCGCGTGACGTCGGGCGTCCCAACACACGCACACGACGTATAATAAATAAATAATAAACGCGATATAATAGGTCCCCTGGTGGCGATTCGCGATTGCAGTATCACAATATCATCATAACGACACTTAAGTATATATATATATATATATAAATATACCGCAAAAAGAACCGGAAAGCGGAGATATTATTCCTAAAGGGTTAAAAATTGATTTTTTTTTTTTATTCTTTGTGTAAAATGCAAACATTTTCGTCGTCCGCTTTCGGGAGACGCGCGATTCGAGCCAAAAACGATATTCCACAAACGTTTTGGATATCCACGAATCTCTGCGAATTGATTTGTTGTAAGTTTTATATTATCGAATGTTTGCAAATCGAATCTTTAAGAATAAAAACGGTCCATTTACTCCGCACACGCATATACGATGTAAAACCGTCACGATACAATAATCCTCTCTTTCTCTCTCTCTCTCTCTCGTTCTATATCAGAGTCATTGTTATATCAACAGTATATTTCATTTGATTTCCGATGATTAGCCATAAGTAAACAATAATTGAATTGTATTATCGAAAAAACCTTCGAAATACCTGAATTATGTTGAAGTTTCCAATTTTTCAATATCCAATACAACTATACCTGCACAGTTGTGATGTATACGTCCTATATAATTTGCAGGGCTGGCGGAAAAGGGGGCTTACGGGATCCTTTCACTCGAGAAATAAATTAAACAAAATCAATAGTCTTTAGTAAGCACGTAAAATTTGATGATATTTCTTTTTTTTTGCTTATCATTTACTTTATTTTTTTATACCACTATTTCGGAATTTAGTCGGCAAATTATAAATTATTCAGCATTTAGAAAAAGTTGATGACCTTGTTTTATTTTGGACATTTACAGTTTTGAAGGAAGTATTTCGACGGTTCATTTTTGATTTTTTTACTTATTAACTGTTTTGAAAAAAGAAATCGTCGAAATTACTCTGACCACCCCCCCTCTCCCAAAAAAAAATTAAAATTTTGATCACCATCCTTGTATGTCTTCATAATATAATATATATATATATATATATATGAGTATACTTATCTATATGACCATATCTGTATACTTTTCTACATAGACTTATAATTATAATATATAGGTACCTATATAATAATTATAACTCTGTTTTTCTATGACGTTTTCACGAATTCACCTATAACTCGAGCTCACTCACTCGGACATTTTAATTCGAAAATATCCCCCCAATTTACTATGAAACATTAGTACACATCACGTCAAGTAGATAATATTGCAAATTAATCCAATATTCAATACCACTACCACAGTTATGATGTATATCCTATAAAATATTTATTTATTTACACATACCTATATTATACATATACATTATTATTATTATACCTATATTATATACAGTTTGTTCCATTCAAATGGTAACATGAGATATTTTAGCCAGATGACGTTAGATAAAAATGGGAATCTTTCAGAATGATAGAGGGATACCAACACACATTTTGTAGGTAATACTGCAAAATAAATATTATATTTTTTATTGGCTCCAACGTGTGCGGATTTTACGACCAATGTATTTCTGCACAAATAAATAAATAAATACACAAATACATAGTATAAGTATACTATGCACATACTAGTAAGAGAGGCATGACATCATATATTGTACAAAGGGCTAGAATTTTTAGTACCCTTGCTCCAGGCAATAGATTTATAAATTTGTTTTTATGAAATATTTCATACGCTTGTAATGGAAATAAACTACATTATATAATTAGTACCTATATATTAAAATGTTTACAGCTGCTATATCGATTTATTTAGCTTTCCTTTACCTTTATAATAGACGTCAAACAGAAAAAAAAAATACAATCGTCGATCAACAACGTAAATCATGTCGCTGTCACTGCACTGCACACAACGTTTGTTAATTAGATAGAAATATACGAGTATGTATACACAGTGCACACACAATAATAAACATTGGATATTATGGCTGTATAAAAAAATGTATTTTTAAAATAATCCCGAAAAAGGATATAATTCAGATATAGATTAGAGATACTCACAAATCAGAAACGTGATTGCAATAAAATAACAATATAAAATAAAACTCGTATAGATATATTTTTTAGATTTAATGAATAAAAACAAGTCATTTCACCGACCTTGGTTGTCACATAATTCGCATAACAATTTGTTCAAATCAATTTACAAATCTTATATACCTATTGTCAGTGTTCTTACAGGAACAATATGTAAATAAACCAATGTGATATCAGACTAATTCAAAATTTAAATAATTCGTACAATTATGATTTTTAAAAAATCTTTTTGACTGCCATCTAAGGTTTTTTGTTAAAGTAATGTTTTTATGTTCATTTTTTATCTATATTCGTTTATAAGTTTAAAATAATATAGCCTATGTGTATACGCTAGTGAGTAGTGACATTTTAACTATATAACATTATTTTATATAATCAAATTTTATTTATAATCAGAAAATGATTAAATTCGATGTCATAATAATTAAAAAATTTCAGTAAGTTCATTAAGTTATAATTATATTATTTATAGTTTTCGAAAAACATTTTTAACATTTTATAGGTATAATATTATAAAGGTTGTTGTTTTTTATAATACATAATTAAATTTTGAGGATCTTCGTTTTAGCCGTATTTTTCTCACATGCCAACATATTTAACGTGGAGACAGCCATACATTTTTGAAACATACAATTATTGAATCTATATTTAAATACCTATACAATTTATAAATTTGAGATTCTAAATGGAATAGATGCTATTAGTTATACAATGAAGTTTATTTTTTGCTCTGAAAACATCTTTTCCAAACTTTTTTTTTTTAGTAAAGATTCAACTTGGAAAAAGCTTGAATTGAAATTACTAAAAAAAAGATCAATTTTGAAAAATCTATAGGTAATCGAAATTTTTATTATTATTTTTTCTTTGACATAGCCAAAATCATACTTCCATCCGTTGTCACTCGGTCGAGAAATATCTCGAAATCATATAGATTTCCTTATACCTACTTGTTACATTTCTAGAGTTATCAGTGTGTGTATTGTATTTGTATTTTTATATATATATATATGTATTTTTTCCAGATATAATTTTAAAATAACGTCGAATCGAGGTTTACCGTACATACTTTGTAATATATATTCTGGTTTTATCGATTTTGTGAGTATAATATCTATTTGAAATGATAAAGATTCAAAAGTTGTCTGATTGAAATAAATTGTTATTGGTATTCAAACCGATATTATTCGAAGTTTTTCCACAATTCTATCACACCAACTTGAGGACGGAGTCCTGTGTTTTTGAGCACTATATCACGAAAATTATAGACCTAAAATAGAGACTTAGCATGATTTATCGAATAAAAATAATTACATCACCACGAATTTGACCCGAATTACGCCTCTAAGCGTTTCAGCCGGGGCTCGAGTCGTATTTCAATACATACCTTACCCGTCGTCGTAACGAAATAATATAATATATATATGTGTGTGTGTGTGTGTGTGTGTGTGTGTATACGGCGTGCGCGCGATGATCGATAAAACGCGAAGTCTCCTCCGCCGTTTCACCGCCCAATTACCGTGCGCTCCGGTGTCGGCTGCTTGTTTTATTTTGACGCGCGCGCGCAGACGACAACCTTTAGGCAATATAATAATAATAATATCATTACGATCCTATACGATTGAATATATGCAAATCTACAGTATATTTATTTGTGGGAGGAGAATATTGTAAAAATTTGATAAGCACAAGAAAAAAGATAATTTCTGGCTATTCATAAATAAATGATGATTTACACTCGAAAAATACCGACGATTTACTTACAAGAGGTATCACCCGCTGCCTTAGGATAATCACCCCAGTACCCCCACCACCATAATTTTCACAAAAAAAAAACACCATTTTAATCAAATCGATATATAATACATAAAATTATTTTTTTAAATATACACCTAAAATTTTACAGTTAGGTTCATAGACATCTGAACCGGCTTGCATTGGTCGATCATGGGTAAGATACAGAGTAAGAACGAAAAAACAATGATAATATTTTGACGTATCGTATAAAATATATAGTCGTTACCCAGATATGGTCATTGACGAACATATTTCAAGGCTTTTGAGAATTCAAAATGAATTCCAAAAAGATGATCAAAACGCTTAGAAAAACCACACCGTAAAATGGTGAGAACACCGTATATGCTGTTCGAGAATTCAGTATTTTGCAAAGACATTGGCCCATTTGAAACATTATATTATTTTCACAAATTCTGTTTGACCCCGCCTATCACTCCCCCACTAATCATAGTCGTGTTATTATGATAATAAAAATATAAGATCGAGTTCTCAATAATATATTATATAATATAATTAATGTTTGTAATGCGTACTCAATAAAGAAGAAATCAAATAAGAGTAAACCATTAATTGGACATTGAATAGAATCAATATATATATATATATATATATACCTATATATGGTTTACGTTTATAATAGTTATATATACGAGCCACAAATCTGCGAAAGGATCTTATTTCAATTTTTAAAAGGCAATTTATATAATTAAAATATACGCTACCTATATACGTATATATATGGTCATGGTCGGTCGATAAAGGTATATTAGGTATAACAATGCGAGTGTACCAGCTATATATTATAATGGAGATCGATATAGGATTATAATAGTATTAATGGTTATCTATAATAATAGCAGTGACTGAAAGCGCACACGAGAAACGAAATACAAAACAACATGGCAAAATATAAATATATATAACCACGCATAAATTATATTATACAAAGTGAGCATTTTACAAAATGAGAAAACAGTATCTCGTGCATTTTTTTTTTTCAATTTAATAGCAATATTATATGAGTGTATATGGGCGAGCTACTGTTGCTCCTGTGACCATATCACATAAATGTAAAACATATATCAAAAAATATATACGTGTTCACTAGAAATACTCGTTTTGCAGTATGTGTGCACGCTGCAGTCTATAATCTATACTTATAGTATTAAATATAACAATATATCTGTTTTCATACATATAAAATCATTATTCATAGCTTGAAAAAATATGAAATACTCTTGTGGCTGTCACGATTTCACAAAAATAACATAATATTAATATATAGTACACTTTATAGTATTATACTCCTACAAACGAACCTAGCTATGCAATATATATACACCAAATGGTGCTGTTGGTTGCCGAGTATACCTATATAAAGGGCGTCGAATTACTAGTAAGTATTTTATAACAACCAAATTCCAGAATATATATTGGAAAACAATTTCGACTCTCTCACATTATGAAATTATTGAGTTTTTATAAACATCAGTTCAAATTCATAAACATTAAAATATTTATATCTCAAAAAATTGAAATAGAATTTAAATCCAGCTTTAAAAAAAACTGTATCTATAGGTATACAAAACAATAATGTAACTATAAAATATTAACTCCGATTCGAACAACCAAAAATCCTCTCGATGTTGACCCGTTAAATTAAAATTTAAAATAAAAAAACATTTATTTATGCATTTTTCCGTTCGTCTCTATAAGTAATGTCAACGATTTCTCAATATAAGACATAATAATTCAAGAAATAAAATCATGTTTATCTAATAATTTTCCAACAAATACTGCGCAATATATTATAATATTATTTATTAATTAAGTCCAAAAATCGAATTTCTCAAAAAGCATCTTTAAAATGTAAATAAAACATACAGGTAATTTGTTTTGCGTGTATACATTAAGAAAACCCCAATTTAAATTTAAAGTGTTTGAGTATTATTCATGTACATTATCGAAACTAGTATTTTAAATACATTAAAGACGCATAAAAATTTAAAAATAAATAATATAACTTTTTTAAATTATTTTAAATACATTAAAGACGCATAAAACATCATATTTTTATTTTACAACACTAGCAGTTATCCAGCATAATATATTCACCTACCTACCTATGAAAGTACAGCGAAATCCGTTCGAAAAAACGCGAGATCGATATGATTTTATAGCATTTTTCCCCATATATTATATTTAACCACACTATAGAACGGTAAAAAAAAACTGTTTATCGTATAAAAAAAAACATTAATATATAATACGATCATAAAAAAAAAAAAAGAAATGATATAAATTCGGGCGTGTGCGCGACTAATAAAATTTCGACTTATGAACAACACTTGAGTGCTGCGATATATGCGCGTAACTCGTTCGGGATACCATGGTTATGGCTATAATATATATTATACCGTATATCCAGTATATTTTGGTCAAATTTATTAAAACATTACCACGATGACGCGTGATAATAGGCGTGATTACACATAACAGTATTATATTTTATATGTATGTGTGTGTGTGTGAGATGAAATAGCCGTGACAACAAAGTGAAGAGGGTAATGGTAGTTAACTCTCCAACGTTTATATTGTATAAAATATATTACCACGATGAATAAAGGCCTTTTTGGCGAACAAACTTTGTGCGCTCGTTACAGATAAGCCGTCCTCCCCTCACAATTGCGTTGCACAACCCTTTCACAAAACACGTGTGTGGCTAATCATTTTCATCCGTCGCGTATAATAAATATAAATATATATAATATATTTGCATACATTATAATACCAGTATGTGTATACGTGTAACCGGGTTCAATATATCAAAATATTATGACTATTGAATTTTTTTTTTTCTAGACTCAAAACTAGTAGACTTAAAACACTTCTCTGTCACTATAAGAATACAACCTTATATGAGGCGCACGTGATTTATTATTAGGTTACCTATATATGTTTTGTAAGTGGAACGAACGAATAGAAAATAAATTTTTTCCACCATGTCCGAATAGTTTACGACTCGAAATACATTTAGTTAATTATAGGTCTATTTACTCGTATATACGTATGGTAAGGTAACCTGCAGTTCGTCACTATTTAAATCGTTCGTAATCCGCGTTATTTTTTTCGTATATGAACAGAATTTTAATGTCTTACGCGCATACAGCGGCAAAATGGCATATTATAACCATTAACCACGATAATGCACAGCTCTATAGGTATATAAATACATCACGTATAATACCTTATATTATACACGAAAACGATTGCCACCAAGGTCGTGGTTACATGCATAGGTATACATTATAATATTATATGCACGTACTTACATGATATAATAATATAATCTCTTAATTATACAAAATATGCACGTGCGTGCGTGGGCCGTCGACTACGAGGTATATAGGTATCTGTATATTGAAAAATCCTATTATACTGTCGGATGTTTATTAAAATGCAAACATTTGTTCGAAATAAAACGCGTGTATACCTAAATATAAATAAATTAAACGCATAAAACTATAATTTCAAGTAAAACAAAAATATGTTCTTATATTATATAGGTGTAGGTAGGTACTTTGGCCCACAATAAAACGTATAGGTTACGCGCATAGTTTAGCGTTTTTAAGAACCCAGAACACAAATATGTTCTCTTGTAAGCTGAAGGAAATAGTAGATTAATGAATTGAAAACTTTCAGTAATAATCTAACTCTAATATTATTAAATATAATATTTAAAAATTGAACACTTGAAAAAATGAATAATGACCAATTAAAATATATCAATATACACTATTATATTATTGAGTTGTATTTTCAGAACATGAATAGTCTTGTGAATTGCATTAATCGATGAAAATAAAACTAAAAAAATCTGCTATAGAGCACGCAAAAATAAATTGCAAAGTTAATAATAAATGAAAAAAAAATACTCAAGAAATATTACATCTCACATTATATTAGGTTCTCAGAATTTTAATCAAAAGACTGATGTTTTGTAAGGCAACATTGAATAGTGTAACAAAAGTCGAAATTTCTTAAATTCTTTTCATCAATGTGTCGATAAAATTTAAAATTTAAAATAGCAAAAGTTTCAAATCAAAAGTTTTATGTTCTTAATTCGGAAGACGAAACCTGAACAGTAGGTATTACTAGATTATTTATATTTAAAAATCAGCGTTTCGGTTGAGCACAAAAATGAAAAAAATTATTATAATAATCTAAAATTAGTTAGATAATATGCAGGATTCAGAAATTAGAAATAAATAAATCAAAACTATAATTCAATTCATACTTCTTAATAAAATATATTTTTGAAGATTATATAAAAAATATTAAATAAAATATAAATACCAATGAATATAAAAATAAAATATCATAATTTATAAGTTATAACCATGGCAAATGGTCTAGTCTATTCAACTATTTAAAATATTATATTTCCATCTAATGCGCAATGTGATAAAACAAAAATAATAAATACTGTTCGTTTTCGTAATTTTATTATTTTCTCAAGAAAATAGCGAAATATGTATCAAATCAAAAGTTTCATGTTCTTAATTCGGAAGACGAGACCTGAACAGTAGGTATTACATTAGTTATTGCCATAAAATATAGTCGAAAAACGTGGAATTGAATAAAAAAATATTTATTTAAAAATTAATTTCGCACATATAAATAGTTATTACAAGATATTATTTACCGAGTTGTATAAAGAAATACTTATTTATTACCTATATGAACAGTTGAGATAAAACATTAGAAATTAAATATAATTTTCTCTGGAAACGATATACCTACGATTTAATCTTACTAGGATACCTACGGTAAAAATAAAATAATATGGCATTGCAGTTTATTATTATTATTATTATTATTGAGTCTGCTAATCAATCCAAACACATTGGTCGTATACGAGTTACGTTCAGCCGAGGTTTTGACATTTCTTCGTATTTTCGTCGATTCGGTAAACTACTATATATAATTAAATAATAATAATAATAATAATATGATGCTTTATACTGCAATACAGCAGATGCGGCGGATTATTTAAACCTAACTTGTACGAAGAAATTTTTTTTATAAATATGTGTGCGTGCGTGGTCCCCCTTATTCATGGCAGAAGATATATAGTACCTAACGCAATGCGTGTATATGTATATATGCGAGGGAAACAAAGTAACTCTGGTATACAGCTAATACATATATATACAATATATATATATATATATATGATGTTTTATAAAAGAGACTCGGTTATACTTTATTTCCTCTTCTCTCAGTCGAAATTCTATCCCCAAAAAAAAAAAACCTATATATATATATATATGTATAAAATGACTCGTTATATTGTGCGTGTAATATACTATCCGTACCTATATATACGTGTTGTATGCAGTTGTATTATTATTACATGGAGGAGAGAGTGCGACGTTTTTCCGTGCCATGTGTACCACCGCCGCAGAACCCCTCGGGGGCTAGTGTCGGCGCAGGAATAAACCACGCCCAAACGGACCGGAGCCGACGTCCGCGCCGCGGTTCGTTTTACCCGTCTACCGCGCCTCCCTTCTTACCGGTAGATACATACACACGCATGGAAGATGATGATTACGATGATGATGATGATGATGATGATGATGAGGAAGATAAAAAATATTATAAATCAAGATATAGGTACATAGCTTATATCTATACACCTAACATAATGTGTATAAATCCAATCATATCAGTAGCGATTTTAAAATAATATAGTAAGAAATAGCGGCGTTCCGAAAAAAATAAATATTATCAGATCCATAATTATTTGATTGGATTTATGCTAGAATTCGCACATTATTTTGTTTATTCGTCCGTTTACTGGTAATTTATAACTTCACGATATCTTTCGTGAATCAATCGGCATTCCCCAATAAATTACCAACTAATAATATTGTAAACTTAGAATTTAATTAAATATTTTAGGGAAAAAAATTTTAGACACAAGTGAAATTTATAATCAATGTATATACAATATTAGTGCAATTAATTATTATCATTCTATAATAAAATGTACAAAAAAACGTTAAACAGAATAATCTTTCCATTACACAATCACACCGACAGTTAATTCATTATGTATATGCATTCATTATATATAATATTATATCTATATAGAAAAATGTAGCTGAATATCTAATAATCATAAATAAAATATTATTAGGTGATAGCAATATAGTACAATAGGTTCTCGTATTATATACATCGTCTATACTCGTATATAACTACGGTTCTAATAAGTATGTGGAAACTAAAAAATAAAATGCAATTAAACCTACTGGAAAAATTGTCTAAATTCAACATTGTTCGAGAGAAACCAGTTAGTAGATTCACATGTCTTGCATCTATTTTAGATTCAAATTTTATTAACATCATCTGTTTTTAATTCAAATATCTACACGAATTCCACACGTTAGATCGTTTTCACCTATGTTATCGTTTTGGTATCAAAGTATATTTAATTTTAATTTTGCATCTTTTGATCTTTTGTTATTCTTCGCCTTTTTGGACATTTTTACCGAATATAGGTATATATATATGCAGCAATTCATACAATTTTATTAGATTCGTCTTTAATACGATATACGGTAATACCTCTACCTGTATATTATATAAAAAAAAATATATATATATATGGACGTACTAATATTTTTCACTGTAGTTATACTTCATTTTATAGAATCTATAACGAATGTTATTTAGATGGAAATTCTAGTAACTAAATGGATACAATCATGAAATATTATTAGGCGATGAATGATGGATCGTCGACAGCCTATATATATAGACATATTAACTCCTGTAATCACACGCTCGTATAGTATTTTGTATGTCCTTTCTCTGCATTAATAGATTCTTCCATTGTTTATATCGTTTCAAACTTTATGTTATATAATATATAAATCTTGATACTAAGGTTAACCTTAGATATAAGGTATACGATATATCGATGTGCAACTTGTGTCGATAATTTAGTGTATACCTGTACATGCAGGTTTATACATATATCTAGTGCAAGTATTGACTATAGACAATACTGTATACAACGTACCTATCTGTATACGCGGCGGACTTGTATCTTACAAAACACGCATTCCTCGACCATTTTTTTTTATAATATAATATAAGCTATACGCATGCTATATGTACTTGCTAACGATATACAAATATATACAGAGTGATCAGAACTTTTTTTTATTGTAGAACATAAAAACGAATACTCGTTTAAAAGTTTTTTCTCTTTTAAAAAAAAAATTTTAACGAATATTAATACTAAATGTTAATCCAATATCCAATACCACTACCACAGTTGTGATATATATATATATATCGTATAAAATATTTATTTATATGTACATTCCTATATATATATATATATATATTTATTATTATTATATATTATATACACTGTGTTTCACTCAAATAATGACAGTCTCTATTTTAGTGTGCACTACGAAAATGTAAATGTGCAGGTACAAATTAAAAAATAATGTAGTGATAAATATATTTTTTTTCTTTATGTTTATTCAAGTATATACTAATTTAAGTAGGTAAAAATATTTCCTTGAAATTTTCATTTTCTGGAATTTATTTTAATCGGTGGACGGGGTTTAATCTCCGAGCGTAAAATTTAAAAAAGACGTAAATGTACTTTTTTTATTGCAGAATAAAGGGGCGATTATATAAAAATGAATTGACCCGTTTAAAAGTTTTTTTTCTTTAAGAAATATAAATGTTAACGAATATATTAATACTAAATGTTATTCCAATATCAAATACCAACTCTCATAGTTGTGATGTATATATCCTATAAAATATTAATTTATTTATACATTCTTATATTATATATATATTTATTTATTATTATTATTATTAAATATTATATACGGTATGTTTCACTCAAATGGCAGACCCTCTATTTTAATGTGCACTACAAAAATGCAAATGTGCAGTACAAATTAAAAAAGTGTGTAGTGATAAATATATATATATATATATATTTGTGTATATAAGTATACAAGTATAAGTAAGAATGTTTCCTTGAAATTTTCATTTTTTTTTTTCAAATTTATTTTGACCGATGCATGATGATCTCTGAACATAAATTTTAGGAAAGCGTAATTTTTTTTTTTTTAATTGCAAAATAACAGGGCGATTATATTATAAAAAAATAATAGACTCGTTTAAAAGGGTTTTCTCTTTAAGAAATATAAATAATAATGAATATTAATACTAAATGTTACTCCAATATCCATTACCACTACCGCTGTAAATTGTGATGTATATATCCTATAAATTATTTATTTATTTATATATATATATATTATTATTATATACTGCGGTGTGTTTCACTCAAATAGTAACACGAGACATTTCAGCCCGATGATGTTTAATCGAAATGGGAATTTTTTCCAGGATATTAGAGGAATACCAATATACATTTTGTAGGTAACACTGCAAATTAAATATTGTATTTTTCATTTACTCCAACATATGCGGATTTTACTGCCCCGGTATTTATGGATAATTTTTTAATTTGTACAGCCGTTATATCAATGTATTTACTTTATTTTACCTATATAATAGACGTCTTAATTTTAAAAAAAAACAATCGTCGATCAATAACATAAAAGTTAAAAATCTTAAATATGTTCAAGTAAAGAGCAAACATCACATTAATACAAGTGGATAACAGATGGATCAGCTATCAAGAAATCCATACTTTTCGACATCATGACTAGGAACCAGGTTTTTGATTTATAAAAATAATTTCGAGAATATTTACGAAGAACTGCAGGTTCTAGCTACATTATCTCCTACTACACAATTGAACAATTGAACAAAAAGTTTAAAACACTAAGCATCCGAAAAGAAATAACTAGACCCCCGAGGAATAACTGCGCAATATAATGCGCTCTCATAAGTAGACCTACAAGGAGATCACCTTTAATAATAAAGTAACATGACCAGACATTTAAAATATTTAAGAACATTACGTACTTACGACACGTGTATACATATCGCTGAAGAGGTTTTCATTACGATAATTGTATTGCCGCATTGATATTTTTGATTTATGATTATTTTAGGTTCGCAAGTGATCTTATAGAACAAGCAGTACTTCAACACCTTCATCTAATTACATATATATTTTATTTTACGTATAAATTCAGACTTGAAACACGTTCACCAATTATTTTACTAAATATATGATTATGAAATAAATTGTCAATAATTTTTTAGAAATTTTGAATTTTTAACGAATTTTTAAAGTTTTTTTTTTTTTTATACATAGTTATGAAATTCCAAAAATTCTGCCCCTCCTGCTAAGGTCTGCGCACGCCTATATTATGTGTATCCATCCGCGAATATCGATAAACACACACATGTACGACCTGTACCCATATACCTCGTGTACGTTGTAATATTGATTTTACCGCCCGTATGCGGGTATTACCTATACACAAGTACATATAAGCATACACCTCCCCCAGACATATAATATAGGCATACAAAATATTATTTCTGGGATGATAATAGTGTTTTTACATTTTTAATTTTTTATTAAAACCATGCACGTGTTCTCCCCCGTGAAAAAATAACATTGTTAAAAATAAAGCCAGATATCAAAAAATGATATAAAATGAATGATATTTGCCATTTTTGGTCTCATATCAGTAAGTATCGTACGTATAGTGTGGTAATGTGGTTAAAAACGTGTCTAACTAGTGGTTAATCGTGTTGTAGTAAAACGTTCTAATAATATTTTGATTATTACTTCGATTATCGACAACAATAATTGCAAACTGGATATCATCGTTATTTTAAACTTGAAAATAACATAGACTTCAGTTCAATGGTTGAACTAGAGAGAAATTAAAGAGAGGTACAAGTTATAGTTTAAAAATAAGCGTCGAGTACAAAAACGAAAAAAATGGTTATAATATTCTAAAATAGCAAGATAATCTGCAGAGTTTAGGAATTATAAATAAATAAATCGAAACTATAATTCGATTTATACTTCTAATAAAAAATGTTAAATAAATTTTAAATGCCAATGAATATAAAAACGAAATATCATAACTTATAGGTTATAACCATGGCAAATGGTCATTCAACTGTTTAAAATATTATATTTCCATCTAATGCAATGTGACAAAACAAAAATAATAGATACTGTTCGTTTTCGTAATTGTATTATTTTCCCAAGAAACTAAAATATATATAAAAAAAAAATCAAATGTTAATATTAAAAGTACAGATTTATACAGCGTTTCCTGCGTTTATTGACAAATAAAATAAATAAAGAGGTAAACTATGAAATAAACGAAATGTAGCTCGTCCCCCGATTCAACCTATATAAATGTGTATTTTCACTTTGGACGATTGCATCGAACAGATTGTCGAAAGTGAACACCGTGTAAATATACCGAATCGTCCAGGTGAACGTGCGCGATGAACAAAGTGGGGTCTAGTCGTGGCCGGCCGTTGAATCGTCAAAAAATGAACCGCCTAAACTATACGCATTTCGTCGTCAGTGAACTATCTGGGCCGCACGGTTAACAACTAAGCTCGACTCCATTTCAGGGCAAACAGTTATTATAACAACAGTTAATACAATGGGTGGTTTAATTCATCGACATTCGTAGACGGAGCACACGAACCAATGACTGATAACGAATTGATATATATTATCACTGTTCTCGAATTTAGTTTACAAGTCGTATATACAACAGATATATACATATATTGGTATATTATATAGTGATGAAGACTGTTGGACTTATTTTCCGTGTTTATCCACCGACACAGGACAAATCGGTTTGGATTAGTCTCGACAACGTTGGACGGGCAAAGGCGTGAGCGCGCGTATTATTTTTGATATTATTAAACCACTCGGGCGGCAGCGATAAAAACAACGAGGGTCGTCGAACAACAACCGCTGTAGTAGATACACACACCCCTCCGCAGAGTCGACGGCGACCGCGGCCGTGTGGAAAACACATCAGTTAATAAAAAAAAAAAAAAAAAAGAGAGAGGGAAACCCAAAATAAAGGGTAGGCACCTCTACCGTAGCACACGACCCCTCCTCGTCACGGCACCACTGTTAGTAGTCATAGTAGTCGTACACGGCCGCTAATACTCTGCGGCGGCAGCGCACAAGAGGGCGATAAGACCCCGATAGCGTGTCCCCGCCCGCCCGCCCGCCCGCCAGTCAGCCACGCCGTAAATACGCGCTGCTCGCAACACGGTGGAAAATAGCTACCCTCCGCCCGTTCGCGGTAGGCCGTATTCGGGGGGACCCGTCCCCTCGCGCGTACAATACACGACATACACGACGACATCCACGCCAGATATACGCACGATATTCCGTATAAATAATAATAATAATAATAATATTATCATATTAAGCGGTTGTTAATGAAAACGACTGGCCGACGACGTATATATTATCGCCCGAAATAATATTGTTTTCTCATCCACGGCGTGAGATTAAATCGTCACGTTTTTCTCCCTCGCTCTCGTGTGTTTTTCATTTCGGAATTTCGATCGAACACCGATAGACGTGACGGTTTGTAGCCCGTGTATTACGGGTCGGTACCTATATATATATTGTAAAATAATATCTCTCCAATATTATTCTACGGTGGACCGCAGGTACAACGTTTAAATTATATTATATGCGCGAGAGAAACAGACTGTCACAAGTGACAACCACATTAATAAAACCGAACGAGTCATTAGTCGTCCTCGATGTATAATACATTATGTAAATGACGTGTTTAATGAAGTTTTTGCGTCCACACATCACGACAAAGAATCTACGTGTAGGTAGTGAAATTAAACGGCCGCGTTTTAGTCCATCGATATACTTTTAATTTTCCATCGAAAACATCGGATACGATATACTGTTACTAATAGTATCGCGTGGAACGTGGCAGAGGTTAACCTAACCTATAATATTATCTACAACGGACCGTTTTTCGGTGTATAATATGTCAGGACTCGGGACAACCAATACTACACGGAGAAGATCAAACGCACGCGATAAATATGAAAAAAACCGACGAGTCATTAGTCCGTTTCAAAGAATATATATATATATATAAATATTTTTCTCTTCCACCATACAAACACAGGGTACAAATTCGCTTCTATTATTACTTTTTCCATATCATTACGTACCATATCATACACCGGTCGTCCCCACACACTATACAGGTACCTAGTATGTATATTGTATATATATATATATATTTAAGATGACCCCTCGTGCATCCATCTTTTTTTTTCTTTGATTAATCAGTTTGTAACGAACTAGCATTTCGTCTCCCTTTTATCCTCCGCTCATTCGCCTACAACAATAACGCGTTTAATGGTTTAAAAATATACGTCGTGTCGTGAATGTAATCACCTCCATGTCTACAAACCACTACGAATAACATAGGTATATTGTAAATAATTATATAATATATAAATATACATTATAGTAATAATATTTGAACACACGCACATATATATTATAATAGTAAGTAAAGTATATCCGCCGTGTTATCCGTTTATATTATATCGTTTTATCCAAAAATTCTAAGTTTTTCTACACGAATACTTCAGAGCTGAAAGTTATTTAAACTTTTAAAAAACGTTGACTCGGTAACTAAATTTAATCATAAAAAGTAACTTTTTAGTTAGCCAATGAAATAAAATGTTTATTATAGAGCGTATTAGTATAGTATATATTATGGAATAACATGTTATTATATAAGATACACTCAGTGCAGACAAACATTAAATATAAACAGAAAGAACTATGAAACCATGAACATTGTTTTTATAAAATATTTAAAATTTTAAAATCATAGAATACGAGTATATTCATGAATTTTTCAAATGAATACCTACATAAAAATAAAAGTTAGTTACAGGCCACACCCGGCCGCCCTCAAATTACTTATGTACGTTGATTTTGTGGATTAAAGTAATAAAATAAATGGTCCTGACACATTATATAACATAAAATATATAGCCATTATTACAATAATGGGCCAGATCAGCTTTCTGTTATCATAGCGGACACAATAATTACAATATTTATCGTTAGATAACAATATATACCCGTTGTAATATGTCTATCGAGATGAATACATAAATTATAATAATTGTAAAATAACCTTATAACTTACAAAGATAATAGATAAATATATTAATAGGTAATATTCGATTTAATTAACCGACGGAAACGATAGATACTCATTATAATATCATGTAAATTATGATTAAAACTACATAAAGTAGTAACATTGTAACAATAGTTTTTTTTTTTTTTAACTCGGCAGTCATCACTAATGTCACACTAAACGGTATACTAGCGCTTAACTGACAGTCAGATTTATTCGGACATTATAATAATATATTATGCGCATATAAAGAGCGACTATTGACGATATTATCTGCCAATATGAATTATGAGGACGGACCTCGACCGCATTCCCGTGGCTGGCTATAGGTTACATAGTAGCGCGAGTACTCACGAGGACCATTCTGGCCGTAAGCGATTCGAACTCGTTTGGTGTACCTACGACAAACATAAATCGTACAAAATACCAATACCCATGTGATCATGCATAATAAACAAAATAATAATGGAAAAAAAAATAAAAAAGTGTATACATGGTACCGTAATAATTATAATATGTTATAATATATAGACAATATGTCTATATTATCTAATACACAATATATTAATTTAATCGGTGGGTGGTATAAATCGTGATATTTCTCTTCTTTTCAAAGAATACCCTCTTCACACAACACCTGTAACTGTAATACCCATTAAATAACCCAAATTTTCAAAAATAAAATGATTGAATATCTCATACTATCACCACCAACTTATGCCAAGTGGACAAAAAAATTCAGCGCAAAATTTGTTTGATTTGATGTACAAAACCATTAAAGTCATCAAAATTAATGTTTAATCACTATATCTACATCATATTCTACCTATTCTAAAATGTAAATATTCTCGATAATGCCTTGGTATCAGTCACCTTGTCGGTTTTGATTAGTGTGTTATACAAATCAGTGTGATACTAAAATGAAGGTAATAATTCAATAATAATTTCATTAGCCAATAATAATACTAATTAGTGTGTTAGAATATATCTATTAGATCCAATATCTCAATATGTATTATTACCATGTAACTAATAATAAAACTGCATCCCAATGTAACATTAAAATTACATTATCAAAGACAATAGATGTTTGCTAAAAAAAAACAATGATCGTAATATTGAACTAATAAAAAAAATAGTTATTACGTTATTAGAACTAACTGAAACAAATAATCAATATACCTAATCAAAACAAAATATAAAACTTCGTTAAAAACACCCACCGCACAACAGCATAATAAGCTGATCTACCAAAATTACAAAATGACTCATCATTTTGGTAGATTGGTTTGTGCAAGCGAAATCAATGTAAACGTTTTTCGCTGTAATGATGTAATGATACAATAAAAAAAAACTTGAATACATTTTGCAACTAAATATAGTGAAATACTTAAATATTTTCTAATTAACTTATTTATTAATAATTTAATAAACTTCTTAATGACTATAAGTATAGTTGATTATGTATCCGTCATATTGTCGATATATTGTGCTATATAGTGACACGAAAACGGAGGTGACAATTTAATAATCCTTAGGTTTACCTAATGAGTATAAAAAATAATTCCAATATGGATTGCCCATTAACGGTCAAATAATAATAATAATAATAATATTGCACTATAAACGCATGGAACGAAACCACCAACAGTCTATTGCCGATATCCACAATCATAGGTATAATCCAGATGTTATCGAATCGGTCAAAGATATTTTCCACTTATCCTTATTTTAGAAAAAAAAAAAAAATTAATATTAAAATTAATTTTATAATAGAAAGACAATATTAATTAAAACAACTCTTTTATTCCTTATATATCCGTCACTTTGTCGATATTGATTTGTGTTGCACGATGACACGGAAATTGTCAGGATTCATCAAATTTGGATTTTATTGTAGAGAAAAATAAATTTATTATAAAAAAATATCTCCAATCTCTCAACTTGCAACATTGAGGAGTTACTAATCAACACGATAATAATAAGTGTCAGAGTTTAGTTGTGTAGAAAAAACTTCGTGGGAATGGTTGGGTCGTGAAGTGGTGAGCAGTGGTGACACTTAAGCTTTAGGCCTATACGCCTAATAATTTCTATCAAGACGTCGCGGCGGTCGATCCCACGCGAAATAATATAATTATGCACTGCGGCGGTTCCGTACGAATTCATGTGCCGGACATAAATCTACTCACACTGGAGTGAAAAACAAATGATTTTTTTTTTAGGAAAATAATGATCAGTCACCGACGCGACATAAGATAACCTGCGGACAGTCGTGTATGCAGTGTTCGGTGTAGTTCATGGAAAATGAAAATATTGTAAACGTTACACGTTTTCTCTTTTCGTTCGGGAAATTGAGTTTTGTTGTTTCGTGTTCTCGCACGTACACCCCCCAAACATTTGTACACTAAACACGGCATACGGTCTATCTATAGATTGAACTGGAAACGTTGTCGATCTAAAACACAAACACAAACCCGTACGCCCGGCGATGATAACTCTCGTATAAATATTCGTTTCGACATATTATATCGTATCATACGCTGGGCCCAAAGTTAAGTGCAAGACCGACGAAAGGGACGATTCATCCGGACCCCAATTGTATACACATAATGGATTATATAATATATTGTATACATGTAGGTAAATCCGTTTGTGTTTCCGAAAATCCCGGAGAAAGGTCCATTTTGTCGACACGTATCACAAGACGCACGACGTTCGTTTCGTATTGTGCGCGTGCACAATTTGTCAAACGTTGAGATTTGCCCGGCGTTTACATAATGACAAATGCGTCGTCGTTTTTTTTTTTTTTTTACTCTCCGTGCGGGGGCTGCGTTTTGTATACGTAATATTATTTACTCGCGTATACACACGATAACGCGCGATTTTTTTTTTTTTTTTTTTTTTTTTCATCATCGCTCGAGTATTATATATTACCCAAATCGTATACAATACATATACATACATATTATTATTATCACTACTGTAATACTTCCTGTGTGCGGCAGCAGCTAATGGCATCTGCTTTTCATAACGTCCGGACGAAACGTTTATTAATGAAACGAAACCGCCACCACCGGTGTGTATAACACAATATAATATAATACGAGATGTTTTATGTGTAAATCCGTCGGCTTTTCGTTGTGCGCGATTGGCACTCTCTTCTCGTGTATCGCATTCACGGGGCCGCGGTCGTCAACGTTTAGACGAGCGCGGCATGTGTTAACCTATATGTTATGCGACAAAAAAAAAATTATAATAAAACGCGACAGATATACAACACCGCCGACGCGACGAACGGCGTAAAAAAATTCAAGATTCCCGACGATTCCCACAGTTCACGGATCACCGTAAAACCGTGTTTTCATTATGACTTTTTTTTCCCCTTATATATATATATATATATATACCTATATATATATATATACACACCAACCCACATTATATATTTACGAGCGAAACGAACACGGATAAGTTCGGTTTAGATGTTAAAAAATGTCGGAACACCCGGTTACTGGTATCTGGTACTATATTACTGGTACCTATACTATGTTTGACTGGCGGTAAATAGTAATAGTTTATTGTGCACGAGCACCTATATAGTACAATATAATAGTATAATATAATGGTTTATCATCATCGCTTTGAAATTTAATAGATACATCCTCGTCCGGTGTTGGGATCTATCTGGATAAGATAATGATAAGTTACCTATCTTAATTACTTGGAAAATATTTTCAAAAAATTAAAAACATTTAGTCAATATAAGTCTAGATAATTTTTTATGGATATATTTCTCAAAAAAATAGGTACCTATGCAAAAGTTATCCTTATTTTGCGGAAATATTTGCATTTTTTTAATGTTATTCCATCCAATATGTTTTACCTTCAATTCGAACGTCAATAAATAATGTAGAATAAATAAATAAATAACCCATACATTAATACATGTTTTGAATTATTTAGCAAAAAAAAAAACACAAAAATATAAATAATTAATCATATTATATCTATTATTATTTAAAAGATTCGTACATTACGAACATAATATAATAATACAAAAATTAAGTTATCTTTCGTCTATATCTAGATACGTTTTTAGTTATCTATTCCCAACACGGGTCCTATCCGTAGAGCCAAACGTTTCTATTCCTTAATTAATGGCTTTTTATATTCCTATTATCTCCCTTAAAATTTCATCCAAACATTCCAAACTTGGTAAGTTCTCACGAGTGTACAACATTTCCAACAAAATTTTATTCCATAAAACATTGTCTAAATATCTAATATTTACTACATTTTGAGTTATATTGTAAAAATGACTTCCACATTTGGAAATATTAAATCCCTGCGGCATTTTGGTAACTTTTTTATATAAACAATTCGAGAGAAATTGAATAAATTACCAGACAACTTCCTGTCAAAACCTTAACGCTACCATATTTATCCATATACCGGAAACATCATCAAATTGTAAATAAAGCCGATATTTTATGAAAGAATTTATGGAGGCTATTAGATAGATACAAAAGATGTCGGTTTCAGAAAAAAAAAAAAAAATACAAATCACAGGACGTGTATGCAGGTACACATTATATCATTTTTTACGATGGTTCCCGCCGGTGGTTGCGGCAGCGGCGAGGGGGTTCGACTGACAGCTCCGCCTACATGGCGGCCAGGACACAGGTGAAATATATGATTTCGTGAACACACATATTATAGGTAAATATACGTCATTATATCATCCCCGTTGAAATAACGTCGGCGACGGTTGGTTATTTTTTTACGTCGTGTCCTTACCCAGCCGTACTTGCTTATCTGATTGCGATTGCCGATCCGAATCGCTCCGACAAAAATAACACTTGTCTAATACGCGGACCTAAGCCAATAAAATTTGATACAATGTGTGATCTACCGATAAAATTGCATCGTAATATACCTACTATGTACGAATTCTGCCTGTGGACTGTGGAGATTCGATCAAATCGAACAATCGAATAAGAACAATAAATGAAAATAAAGTGGTTGTAGGCATGTATACTCGGTTAGAAACACATCAGGGTTTATCTACAGCGAAACCAAACTATGAAAGATAAAATATAGGATACGAAAAACAGAGCGTTTGATATATTTTACAGGAAAGGCGATATTCACAGTAAATAAACGGAAGAGTAATTTTCAGTTAACAATAATATCAGGGTTTGGAACCTAAATTAAAAATACTATATTTTGTATTGGCACCGAAGCCCAAATTTAAATTGTTCATGAACCTAAGTAAAAATCAGTATAGATATTTGACGATAGATCTTTTGGTTTTATTCAGATTCTAAAAGTTATAAAAATCGTTGTGAACTACGTGGCAAAACATTGAAAAAAAAAATCATTATTTATATTATATTATTTTGCCGGCAAAGTGAATTTTGGGTATAACTTCCTAAGTATGTATTATACATAATACCAATATAAATCATTGGGCAATGCAATGATAATAAGATATTAAATATTAAAATATATCTTATTTAATTTTATTTGGCATTTGGAGTTATATTTTCTGCAAACACACTTATTTTTACATAGCCAAATGATATGATTTATTTTTCAATAAATATTTAAAACGAAGACCTTCACTCCAAATTTCAATAAGAGTTCTATTGCGCCCAAGTAATTAACGTATTCTCGATGTTTGATTTGTCCTCTCAACACCCGCCGCGTGGTGCATCTAATGGAACGCAAAGTGAAGTTATATTTAGAAATTTAGAATCCTTATATCATTAATCCTGTTGTGTCCATCCGTCCATCGTTACATTTCACTGCAATGGTTACCTACTATTAAAATAGTTACTTTAAAAGTTTAAAATCGATAATTATCTCATAATCGATTTATCGATGTATATCGTATTTTCCGACTTGTTATATTATATAATGACGAAACGCCGTCAATTGATATTGGTGGGACTACAACCAAAATGTCCAGTAACACGTGTATTATATTCGTTGTCGTGGGGTTTTAAAATGGTTTTTTTTTTTATAACAACCGTAGATTTGTAAATATTATTAACGTGTTAACCTTGAGTACGTATAAAGCTGACAATAAGGTATAGAAAGTTTGGTAACGTTCGGCGAACAGTTTACCCACCTACGATTCATCTATATTGTAAAACGTCTTCGCAGACATTCCGTTAATTTCGTGTGTAAACGTTTATTCATATTCTATAATATTACTTATATGGCAATTCGTAATTTATATAGGTAAATTAGATAGGGTCCGTTCGCCGGTGCGTTATATTTTACGGTGGGCGAAACTCCATTACCACAAGAGACGAAACGACACGCATACAGAGTGATTATTTTAACACACAATCGGTGCTCGAATTTGGGGATAGGGCAGGGTGCGCAGGGGGACGAAACTCCTCTACTGTTTTATAATATTTTGAGAGTACCCTTACCAATTATTTTTTACAGTATATACGAGCTATACAGTTTGAGGAAACGTTCATTTATTGAAAGCCCGAGAGTACCCCTTCTACTAGTTTTTCCAATTCGAGCACTGCACACAATACTCATTATTATTGATTTATATTTATACATAATTTCATGCATCCCAAAGGATGAACGATTAAAGGATTTAGTGAAATTTCAAGTCGACACCGTTCCAAATAAAACACGAACGCTCACGAAATCATTCCGCGTGGGTACTTGTCAGAGTATAACGAGCCGATAAATATGACGTCCGGGACTCGATGATATATTATTATTTTATCCCGATATTATTATCGTGTAACGAACGCCGTTCACGTATTATCGATCATCCTGATTTACGGCGTATACACTCGCATATAGCATGAATATCATATAGGTATTATGTAATGTGCATAAATATATTTCGCGTGTTTCGTATCTCTTTCCAGGGACAATGTATATATCATATGTTGAGCGGATAGATATAAACGCACTCCACGATGGCCGCGATCGTACGTTTTCCGAACCAACTTTATTTTTTATTTGTTTTTTTTTTTTTTTAATTGCGATCGTGCTGCGATCGCGTACATAACATATACATTATATTACCGCCCGTAGGTAACCTGTACACTATATGTGTGTAATAATTGACATGGGAACGGTTTTTTATACATATATATATATATATATATACGATACACATATTATAATAAATTCTCGGTTTTTTTTTTTTTTAATTCGTATTAATATATTACTATTTTACTATTATTTGTATACGACGTGTTCGCACACGATCGTTTGTCGCCGGTAATGTTTGGCCCGACGCCAACGAGCAGAGAGCCGGCCTGGAAACGGCCGGCGAACTCTATACGATATTATTAAACATTATTATTTATGGACTTTTTACGCGTTTGTTATCGAAAAAAAAATATATTAATAATAATAATAATAATACCTACTATTGCGCTCGCTCGATATTATACGCGCAGACTGTGTGCGGGTTGTACACAGCGGGCTGTTGATAAATCGTGATCCATATATTTTATTATGCGCACAACACGAACAAGATATGTGTGCAGGTGACGATACGATGGGTATGATGGGGAGGTGGTAAATTTTGGAATAAACATTGCACGCGGTACGACTTGCGAATTCGTTTTGGTTGCCTTGAACTGTGACATCTATGACTGACGGTATATATAAAAACATAAACGACAACAATTTCGTGTGAACATTGTCTTCATCCATCCATCGATGCAACTGGTGGTTGGGGGTGGTACGGGAAAAGGTTGCTGTTGGAATATTTGATCTTCTGTGGAAGCGGTTTGACGAGAACTCATTATAAGGTTTTTGCCATTCTTAATTTGCATAGATACTGACACACGTCTACGTAGTAACTCTTGGAGAGCTAAAAGTTTTCTAAAATTGACATCTATCAAGAGTGAAATATAGGCCACCTACATGTTGATCTTTGACCAATAAATGATGATTAATTTCGGTATAGTTACATAAGTTCCCAGTTATGGACCCCAACAGTGGCGCCGAATGCAGGGTTAAGGTTTGGTCATGACCAGACCATAATTTGGGGATGATGTAACATATGAATATATTTTATACGTACCTACCTATACTACGAACAAAAATTAATCACTATTTTACCTGCAGCTTTGAAGTTTTGAACGTTGTATTATTTTAAAATATGACTTCAATAACGATAAATATACCTAATAATCTGTTTTTATGTAAATAAATATACCTCATATAGTGAATTCAAATATTTATAATGTTTGAAATATCTTATTGGTCTATGAGTAACTTTAATGCACATATGTACATATAAATAAATAGGGGTCAATATTCGCATAGTCTTGCACTTCCGATCCCAGAAAATATGGAACAGTCTCAAAAGCAACATTTTTACAACCTCTATAGTCTATAATATTGTCATCATTTTTTGATAAAATTATTACAAAAATCGCTAGCTTTGTATTACATAATTTTTAGCTTTTTCTTGAAATTGTAATAATTAATCACACGCATTATTTTTTAGTTATATAGATACATTAATTTTTTTATATATATATATATATTTTTTTTAAAAGTTTAATACATGTTTTTTACTCATTCTCTTTTTTGAAGTGGTTCTCCTTAATAGAAAATTGTACACAAATTACCTTTTTTTTTTTACCTATTTTCTTGTTTTCCCAGACCCTGAATTTAATTGGGGGTGGGGAGGCATAATTATATCAGACAATTTAAAAACGAATTTGGCGCCACTTTGTCCCCAGTGTAACCGCATTAAAAATATTTTAAAATGTACGCATATACTAATTGAGCGCGTTTTTGTTTATTGTCTACAGGACCCCGTTCACGGAGGATGAAACGGAAGGAAAAGTGTCCGGAGGAAAAACGGCCCCGGACTGCGTTCAGTGGCGAGCAATTATCCCGCCTGAAGAAGGAATTCAACGAGAATCGGTACCTGACGGAACGACGGCGCCAGGAGTTGGCCAACGAACTGGGATTGAACGAAGCGCAAATCAAGATCTGGTTCCAGAACAAGAGGGCGAAAATCAAGAAGTCGAGCGGCTCTAAGAATCCGCTCGCGTTGCAGCTTATGGCGCAGGGACTGTACAACCATACGACGGTCGCGATGTCTGACGACGAGATGGAAGACCACATGACCGTCACGTCCTCGTAATATTATTATGCACGTTATGCGACGTTCGGCTTAAAACGAAAAAGGGGTTCAATTTTTTTATAGTTTTCAAACCCCACGAAAATTAATTCTTTCATTTCTAAGCCCTCTAAACTTGTACAGGGCGTGTATTACACATTTATGTCCTATTTCTTCCTTATTTCTATATATCTTTCGATTTGACCATTCGAAATTGTTTATTACTCGTCCTTAGTGTTCCTCATTGACTCGGTTCCCATCGCCACTGTCACCTTTCTTCCAGCCTATTCTGCGTGATACTATACTACACAGTTAACGCGTTTTTGTTAAAAAATAAATAAAAATCGTTTTTCGTTTCTATAAAATATGTTAAAAAATATAAAAATTTTACTTTCGATTCGATTATAATATATGTAAATTGTGTATAATATAATAATGTGTACCTACTGTGTAGATTGTAGATATATTCCGAATAGCAGTCTTTCCTATATATTATAATTTTTCGAATACGTTTCAAGATTTTTTTTTTGATATTTTGTACATAAAAATTATATTTATATTATATTCAAATTGAATTTTTTACCTACTGTATTGTAACTGCACAGTTCAAAATTAAGTGTCTAAACCGAAAAAAATAATATTGTATTGTGTTATGTGTACAGTGTACAATATTGCGAACGACGAACAAAACGTGAACAAAAACAGAAACTATATCATCAAATAAATATAATAATTTTGCAAAAAAAACAATTTCATCTATTAAACAATTTCTAAAATTCCGTAACTTCTCTAAACAGATGGAATTTATGTTAATATAATTAATTTGTGTTACTAAAATTGACGACTAAAAGGTATATTTTAATATTTAAACGTTTGATGTAAATTTTTGATTTCATATAATTATTAAAATAAATGTATAAAATATATAAAATAATTACCTATAAACAACAATAATACCGAAAAATCTAACTCTAAAAAATAGATGAAAAAATCATTAAAAACACACTCCAAAAAGTTAATATGTATAACATCTTGCAAAATAATTTTTGTTTGTAAATAAAATACGCGCTATTTTTTGATAAAATTTCCAAAGATCACCAAATTATTCTATCAAAGAGAAGTTATTTATTGCCTTTTAAAAATTCAAACATATACCTAATTATTATAAATTGGATAGGTATTATATAAATATTAATAAGCATGATAAGGTATAAACTTGCGTTCATTTCAATACAAACTTTGACAGTTCTAAATTCGATTTATGTGGCATATTTACACGTGTCAGCTAACCCGAAAACGTTGAGTACATAATATAGTAGTGAATAATCATTTGTGATTCGGTTTATTTTAATGATTCAATTTAACTGAGTTGCAATAATTTGTAAATTTTCTTTTTTAAATCGCTTATGTGTTTTCTATCTGCAGAGAACCAATCATCAATCGGTATTAATTTTAACCAACTGTAAAATAGATATCGATACACATTATACTGCATTTAAAACGTTTACCGTAGGTGGAGACAATTCCTTGTAAATCTGTCAAAAAAATATTAGGTAATTACAATATGATAAATGTACATACTAATTATTATATAAAATAAAATATGGCCGAATGTCATTCATTATTATTTTGTTAAACGTATAAAAAAAAATTAGTAGGTATATGTAGATATACAATAATAAAGCTCAACATTAGAATATCAAAGCGATAAAGCTGGCCAGCCATTTTCAAATATAATTTCCACGTGTAACCCACACTATAGGTATTTTAGTTGTTTGTAGACACGATAAATTTGTATCTATGATATTTGAAATAATATGTGAAAAAAAAAATTATTTGATATAACGTAGACTGAAATATTTAGATTTGTTTGTTTATATTAAGAATGAAATATGATAAATATGTCAACAATATACTATTATATACGATTATATTATATTATGTTTATTTTTAACTGTATGTCTAGTCATTAATTTATATAATTTTATTTTACATTACCTACGCTAAATGTACGCGTATATTATATTGTAATACATTACGATATTAAATTGTGTAATTGTATACAGTGTACAAAATATTATATAATATACTTGAATAATATTATTATAATAATAATTATTATTATTATTATGTATTTATTAATACGATGTTCCGTAGAATCAAATTACACGTTTATGTGTCCGCATTAAATTTTCATATAGATATAGGTATACACGTGTAATTATATTATCATAATATTATTATTATACATTACGTTGTGTTTTTAATTATTTCGTATATACATAAACCACTGCTGCAGTATAAAATAATGAAAAAATATGATATAAATAAAACTAATATTGACATAATCTCTATAAAATACTAAACATAAAAGTTCTCACGGCGTTTACCTCTTTATTATACTTTACTATATTTATTTATACCTACTTTTTATTCAATTTCAATGTTTCCCGAGGATATTCGTGCACCATTTAGATGATAACTGATATTATTATGATATTACGTTACCCGTCAGTAAGAATGAAAAGGTTCCAAATCGATTTTTTTGACGAATTACTTTTATTTTTGCACAGAACGATTTTTATATTTTTCTGCATCTTGATCTAGGAATTTCTTCTCCGATATATATTATTGATCAAGATATAGAATATATAAAAGTTTAAATTCATGAAAAATGAATGTCCGTTTTTTACTTAGAATACGTTCTCATGAAGAATTCGTTATTTTAACATAAAACAGATGACAAGTAATTTATCGTGGTTGGGTTGTGATTAGATGGAGAAATTTGAATTTCAATGCACATTTTTTTTCTCATTTTAATTCCAATATTATATTAATTTATTCATGAAAGTAAAAATTGATTAGTAATAATGATTTATTTATAGAATTTGAGAAATTAAAAAATTATTTCAACCATCATACACTCGACTTTCTTCCCACTCCAAAATATTATGAAAAATAGCAAGATTATTCACATAATTGAAGAATATCATAATTGTATGGTAAAATTATACAATATCTATCGCTCAACAAACATAGAATACTATCATTGATAAAAGGAACATACATAGGTATTTATATATTATTATCTAATACCGCATCTTATTGTCAGATCTCATAAATGGATAATTTTGCCACCACATGCGGTATAAAATACAGTAGACAGTGTCACAGTGAAAAATCCAAGATAAATCAAATCCAAATAAGCTAAAAAAAAAAAAAGCAAAAAGTTGGTAAATGAATACGAGTAGATAAGTAGGTAAGTAAAATTTAGTGTACATTTTCACGCAAACACGCTCAACATGTATTAAATTTCAGGCTCTGCCTATTACAAACTAGCATGAGAAATTAGTAAGTCCAATACATTTTAGCAAACAACAACAATTACAAGGCCAATGAACTATTATTGAATATATTGATTTTTACATAATCTTATATATAAAGTGCTAAATTTTTAGCCGTTTTTTCAATGAAAAAACCTCTAAAAGGAGATGCCGGGAAGAAAAACGCGTTTCCCGAATCGCCGTCCGTGCGCTATCACCAGCTTTTTCCCGCGCCGTACACCGTAGAAATGTAGGATTATCGACATGAAATTCCAAAATCGGCTTTTGCGACCTTTCCCGACGTCGGATTCGCGTTCCTCTGTGCTTTTTTACCCCGAACCCGCACGTGATTTATGTTTTCGTACAGAATTATGTATTATATATATTTGTGTGTGTGTGTGTGTGTGTGTGTGTGTGTGTGTGTGTGTGTGTGTGTGTGTGTGTGTGTGTGTGTGTGTGTGTGTGTGTGTGTGTGT
>JAIPRL010002653.1:0-56459 GCA_025469235.1 Pemphigus obesinymphae | reverse complement strand
TGATTTATCATTGCTTTCAAATGCAATACATCCACCAAGAGTATCCTGCCCAGTAGCGAAGTGCATCCACCCATACTGACACCCGACGAGCGAAGTGCTTCCACCCCCTACTGACCGGCTTTTTTTTTTAGTTAAAATTGATGAAAACAATTATTGAAATAATTGTAAGATTTTGGAAAAATTAATTTTATAGAACATTAACCAACGAACTTGAACAAAACATATTTATTTAAAAAAAATAAACTAGCTTGTGAACTTAGTTCAATTAAATTATTTTAAACTGGTTTATGAATTAGTTCATATTTTAAATGACATTTTCGAGGTCTTTCCATATTATAGTCGAGTTGCATTGTGGAATTAGATCAGCTCAAAAAAGATTTTTGCAGTAGTCCACTTTGGTCATAATTAGGTTATGTATTGTTCAAATTATAAAATTTATAGATGCCCAATAATAGTCGAACTGTTCTATATAGGATCACATTTGATTGAATTATTTATATCGATATTTTGATGATGATATGTGTGGTTATCTAGAGTATTAGGATATAGGTATAATGTTTAATTATCAGCTTACCATATATATGATTATTATTTATTAGTTATTATTCAATATATTGATTATTATTTATTGGTTATTTATTTATTATAATAATATCAAGACTGGCCTAAAAATAATAGCACGAATTTCCTCATAATAAATAAATTACGAATTAAATTTTATTTTAAAATAACCGGATTAATGCAATAATAGAACATGTAACTTTTTGACTGTAGCGAAGTTGGGATTAATATAAGTAAAATTCTATCTTACCACATTTTTTTTTTTTTTATGTAACAATGTAGTATTATAATAACTACACTGCATATAAGCTTAAAAAAAATTATCCCTTTAAACGCAGACATTTACTGAGAAAATGAATGTTATACGTAAAATAATCTCCGGTCAAGAATAATGTAATTTGGTAGAGGGGAAGAAAAACACAGTCTAAACATTATTATTAATTTAATTTTATCGGAACAATAATAGTACAGTCAAATTAGACGAAAAAAAGCCAGACTTTCGGAAAAATTCTACAAAGCTGAATTTTGGTATAGTACATATTCGTTTCGATGTTAGAAATAAGTATATATAAAGATCGATGGATTAAAAAGAAGGTACTTGGTAAAGGAAATATAATAATTTCGTGCCAATATAACTTCAGGCCAATCTTCCATCGTACTCGATATTATCTTAGAACTCGGTGTTAAGTGAGTAACATTAAGTGATAATATTCTGTATTTCTATATAATAGTACACAAACGATAGGATATTACTATACAAGCACTACAAGATACTATGATTGATATTATACAAATTATTATCTTTATTGACATATATAGTACCTAGTGGATTTAAGCTTTAAACATTTTTCACCTGTAATAATGCACTATAGGGTGTTTCATAGAAGACGCAGTTTTAAAAATGCAACCAATTAGCCAAATTCAAAATGTATTCCGATTTAATAATAAAAAAATTATATCCAGCTTAAGTCTATCATCGATTTTATCTGCAGGCAATAATCCTGTATAGGACGGTCTCTATAGATTTTGTCGATTACCCATTGAAATTTCCTGAGCGTTTGATCTGACATCGAGATGGCGTTCAAGAATGGCCTCCAAGGTCACGTGAACACACACCTCAAGTCCTCATGACTTCATTTTACGGGGATACGTCATGTCACAAGCTTACTTGAACAAACCTCTAACGATTTCCGACGAGAAGAGAGAAATTAAACGGGTGATCAGAGACTGACTGACAGCCAGGAACGGATTTAATGAGAGGGAGTGGATATCTTAAATAACCTTTTTTATGCATATTTACCTATATTTTTCAAAGATGCGTTTTGTCGGTATTTTGGAGATACATCCTCCCCAAAAATATTTTTTGGACCGTCCCTGATGATTGCCTGCAAAATAAGTAGAGGTGGACATAATATGATGGATATAGTTTTTCAATATTAAATCGGAATAAATCTTAAATTTATTTTTTAATTAAATAACATTTTTGAATTTTCTTCCGATTTTGGCTAATTTATTGCATTTTTAAAAAAATGTATCTTCTCCGAAACATCCATAATACATATATTATAGTATATAGAAGGACATATCCTTTCACTATGGGTAAATAATGTTTCATTTTTATCAATATAATTGGTTTAAATAAAAATAAAATCACTCGTCCTTTTTAATAAAATATAGCGTTTACTGCAGCGTTTATTATTTATTTATTTGTTTTAAGCATTTATTATAGTGCTGAAAATCAATGTTGATAGGAAAATTAATTTAATATGAATAAAATAAAATGTACAACCGTTCTCGTTTCATGAATCAATTATAAAATCAAAACAAAACATTATAACATAAATGAGTAAAATAATTTTAAAAATAGTATTTGTATATAGTAGACAGTGCATACAAAAAATAGTATATATATATATATATAGATTATACTATTATAGATATAGTTAAGTTCATAATTTCATATAAAGTAGTAGAGTTTTTGCACAAAACCAGTTAAAAATAACGTAATTCTCCAAAATAAATCTGTGCGCATGCGGTCCAAAAACCCGTAGGGTTATTTTATAATCGTAATCGGTTAATTTCAATCATTTAGCGGGTAAGGTAAATTGATTTATCCTACTTGCTGATCGGCCATTATGACATGGATGCTAAAGAAAACTAATATAATTAATTAATTAATTATTATCAATTATCATACGTATTTATATACTATACTAAATTATCAAGAGGAGACGAAGAATATCTTGTCAATAATCCGAGTATATAGTATACTGTAAGTATTTAATTTGCCAGTTATTATTAATATTTATATTGTTGTATATATATTTATATTTAAATAAATGAATTTCATACTAAAAAAAACACATAAATTGAGCAACACGAATAGATATAAAAAAATCAATTTACAAAGAATATATAACATATACGTTTTAAATTTTTTTTTTTTTGTTAATCATGTACTTACTATTAACAAAATAATGCGCTTTGCAAAAATTTAAATTACTAATTACATAAAATTATTATTATTCTGTGATGTAAAGTCATTTCGTTGTCGAGGTTGCGACTTTTATGTTAATATATTATACGAGAATACGTGTCAAGCATTATTAATAAAGTGCATTACATATTTTATGTTTTGTTTTCGATAGTAATTATAAAAAGTGCATTTTTACTAAAACCGATTAGATATTATTATTGTTATCTCGATCAGATATATAGCTCGCATTTATTATCATTTTAAGTATAATAATCAGAATAATATTTTTATATACAGTGATATTTACTATATCTATACGAGTAGGTACGTGGTTACTTTTTTTAGGATATGAAAAAGTTTTTAATATTTAAAATTTTAATATATTATACTTACTTTAAAAGTTTGATTAGGTATATACGTGCCTGTCATATCTATGCGTATTAAACGGTTTTTGGATGGCGGTGATTAAATAACTTTTACGGAACTTTTAAAAATAATTTCGAATTTCGGGTAAAAAATGTGGAACATTTTTCTATAATAGTTTTTAAATTTTGTAAATATACAATCCACGAAATATATATTGTGTTATTAAAAAATGTATTTATTATGAAGATGGATAATAGTTAATAGGTGTTAATATGCATATATTATTATCCATCATCTATATCTATTCATGTAGATATGTATGTATAGGCATATAGGTTTTCATGTAATGCATTTATAATATTGTTTTTGATTAACGATTTTAATGTTTTAACATTGCAGTTTCGATACGCAGATATTTGGGACAAGATATTGATGATCGTCGGTATCATCATGTCATTGGCAACGGGCGCTAGTTTACCTATCCTGGCGATGTTTTTCGGTCATATGACAAATACATTTATCAGACAAGCTACTGCAGTATGATAATATCATAGAAATTTCAAATAAAAATATTGAAACTATTATGCATATTAAGAGGACGCCACACGCCTACTTTTTAAGGGGTTCTGTAAAGGCAATTGTATGGATGTATTTAGAAAAAATTAAATAATCATGGTTGAAAACATTTTTTTAATTTATTTCAGAAGTAATTAAAAAATAGTCCTTTACCAGTAACATGTTTTTATTGAGAAGTATTAATAAATAATTATTGAAAACGAGGCAAAACGTATTTCGGGAGCTGTACGTTTCTAGAAAACTGAATTATTTAAGCGTACAACAATTTCAATAAATAACCATAAGGTGATCTAAATTTTTACATGTGTGTTTTTCAATAAAGTTATTATTAGTCGAGTTATAAAGCTTTAAAAAATAGAAAATTCCCAGAAATTCAAAGTTTTGTAACTCGACTAATAATAATTTTATTGAAAATCACTTATGTAAAAATGTTGAACATTTTGTGATTTTTTTTATTTTTTATAGAAGTTGTTGCGCGCAAAAAATTATTCAGTTTTCTAGAAACATGCATTTTCCGAAGCATGTTTCATGCGCGAAAATACGGTGTTTTGGCGTCCTCTTAAGAGGACGTTGTATGCGCGATTTTTAAGTGGTTCTACAAAGGCAATTTTAAATTGATTTAAAAAGTGAAAATCTAACAATCTAAAAATATTTAAATATAATTTTAAAGTAATTTTAAAATAACTTTGTGTAAATACCATTTTTTATTATCGTGTAATCACGATATTTGTTTAACAAAATATCTTTATGCATTTTTCATTTTATCAACTTAAGAATATCATAGGAAGATGAGATAAAAATTAAATTATAAAATTACAAAATTATCTAGTACCCTACTTAGCCAATTTTTGATATATAAATTGTACACGTTTTATAAGTTGTCAAAAAATCAATTTTTTTTTTTGATTTTTTTAAATAACTATACCTATTTAAATCTTGAAAAAATAAATGTATAGATAAAAGTCTAAGTAGGGCCTACTAAACCTACTAAAGGCTAACTAAATAATATTATTAGCTATAATTTGTTTTTATTTGGTATTTCTAATATGTTTGTTCTAACAAGTTGATAAAAATGAAAAATGCTAGTTCAAGTTTTTCTTTAAAATTTGTATGTACGACGTCCTCTTAATGTGGTTCCAGTCGGTCAAAATAAAATCGGCAAAAGGCCCGAACAGTTGACAAGATTTTGAGATATAAGCTGATCTGATTTTAAATTTGTAAAATTATAAGAATTTCCTTAGCATTTTGTATTTAGATTAATAGAGGCATTTTTTAAATATAAATTTGTTTCATTGTTATGATTAGTTAAAAACGTTTAAAATAAACAAATTGTCATTAATCAGAACTCTGGTGTAAATTCATATTTCAAAAATTGCCTTGATTAATCTAAAGAGTATTTGCATTTTTACAGAGTATACACTAATTTTACTAACTTCGTTAACTTCCGAAATACTAACATATTCGTAGTCTATTATGTACCATAAATTGCTCTTAGAAAATTCCGACTTGAACTACCATAACTCTTAATATAATCTGGACCATAAAGGTTTAATCTTAATTCGTAATATAGTTATGAAATTATTTAAAAAAAAACTATTGTCAATACTTTGAATTAAAAAAGTAAAGTTATATGCATATTTTATTTTTATTTTTTTGTCATTCAAATCTCAATATATAATATACCTATTATAATAAAATAACCGAAATATTTAAAAATCTTTTAGATAAATCCCATCACAGCTACAACTGCAACTTATGGCATCAACTTGACTTATTATAACGAGTAAATTTTTATTTTTTATTCTGAAATAAATTGTAGTTTACATTATATGTTTTTAAAGTACAATTACAGAGATCGATTCGATTCCACCACTTACTCCTCAAGAATTTGACACGTACATGACGACATTTTCATTGTACTATTTGTACATTGGTATTGTCGTACTACTAGCTGCTTACATACAGGTATCAGTGTACCATACGGATATACTTTGAATTTAAACTTGGATTCATTAAAAATATTGTTGTTTTTTTAGACTTGGTGTTGGGAAATGGCATGCGAAAGACAAGTGTACCGACTTCGTAATGTATTTTTCTCGCAGATTATAAGACAGGATATAACTTGGTATGATACTAATCAATGTGGAGATCTTACGACAAAACTTTTCGAGTATGTTGTTCGGATTATTCGGATCGTTTTACACTTTTATCAGATATTAATTAATAGTCATAATCCGTTGTATTACTTATAGTGATTTCGAACGAATCCGTGAAGGTATAAGCAGCAAGTTTAGTATGCTCACGCAGTACGTGTCTACGTTCATTTCTGGGTTATTAGTGGGTTTCTACATTAGCCCTAAGCTGACAGGTCTTTTGCTTCTTGTCGGACCAATAATTATCGGAATTACGGCTTTCCTCAGTTTGGTAAGATTGTTATTTGTAACTATTTACATAAAAAATTTCATGCAATTTATATGATGAATTAGTAAAAAAAATAAGAATGGACTCAGGATTTAGTTAAAATCAGTATTCCGGGGAAGGTGAAAGAAAAGATGACCTACGTTCTTCACATCTCCCTAACAATCCCAATCTAAAAGTATCAAGAGAAACTTTCCCCAAAGGGGATCTTAGATACTGCAGAGAAAAGTATAGTCGTAAGATATATTTATTTGAACAGCAGCTATGTAGTCATTCGGTTAAATAACATCATTTCCCTTCCTTAAAAAATGACTTTTATAAGTCACTATACTGGGAGGGAATCTCTAATGAACTACTGAAAAAAATGAAAATTTACCTTATAGAAGTAGTAACTAAGTAAGTTTCCTATTAGAAAATTATTTACCCAACAATTCTTACTTTACTGCAATATACGACTATATTATTTTCTGATTAACTATCACAATTTTCGGCCATGTTCAGTAATTCAACTGTAAACTTAAGAAAACTACTGGGTAAATTAAATCAAAAATGTACCTGTTTAAAGTATTAAGTACTTTTAAGTACTTGAGTGAAGTATCTAAAGCTATTTACCCGAAAATTAGTCAAATGTTTTTGATAATTTTATCATATGAAAATTTCAAGTTTCTAATATTATGCTTAAATAAACTACTGTGATAATCGAAAATTGACCTTTTTAAAGTGTGCACCACAATTAATTAGATGCCTATTAGAAAGATTATATTCTTACTCAACTATTTCTACCTAAACAAAAAAACAAAATAGACCACAACGGGAAATCCCAAACAATTAATATTCATAGCATACTTTATCTGCTCAGTATTGAAAGTAGAACGCCAATCGTTGTGCCATCAATAAAATGAAGTGTTAACTGCTGATAACGGAAATTGATTGGTGCAGTGTTAATTTCGACATATTTTAATCGTTTTATGTCAGCTATTCAAAATAGTATGCAATGATTTGTATCTAATTTTATATTATATAATATATATTTTATATAAAACAAAACACATCCATTGTTATAATTGTATTATTTGTCCAAGGTTAATTTACGTAGATATTTAAAAAATTAAAAAATTAAAATCAAGAAGAAAGCTGCGTTCTTCGATGAACAAAATAAGGGGGTACGCTGTTACATATGGAAAAAAATAAAAGTAGCGCTGTCCCCCTGCACCTCTCCTAATTTAATCACTGCCTGTAGTACAACCTTACAGAATTAATTGTATTTTCAGAACGCGTCCAAGGCTTGCTGCAGAGAACAAATGAAATACGCAGAAGCTGGATCAATTGCCGAAGAAGTGTTTACGGCTATTAGAACGGTAGCTGCATTTGGATTAGAAAAACAAGAAATTTCACGGTGTTTAAACTTATTTTTATAAGAACGTCAGAAGCAATAATGACGAAAATTTTTTTTTTAATAACAAATTTGCTTAAATAGGTATGTAGAAGCGTTGAAAGAAGGATGTACCATTGCAACAAATCGATATAGGGTTTTCGCAATAGGACTCGGCACCGTGTTTATGTTGATGTATATCGGTTACGGTGTAGCGTTTTATTACGGAGCTCATTTGGTTTTGATAGGAGAAGCAACGCCCGGCACAGTTTTTACTGTAACTATTATATAAGTACAGAGCATCGTAAAATAATGTGCCTTTACGCTACTTAATATTTCGTAGGTTTTCTTTAGCGTAATGGCCGGTGCGTTTTCAATCGGAAGCGCTTTACCATATTTAAATTCAGTTAGTACAGCCGTCGGAGTAGCCAAAAATCTTTACGGTATTATCGATAGAGTACCGAAAATTGACTCGTACTCGAACAGTGGAATAAGGTCAAAGAAGGTTACCGGCAAAATCGAAGTTAGAAACGTGGATTTCAGATACCCGTCGAGACCAGAAATCAAAGTGAGTCACCGTATAAACAACAAAGTTACTCCTTGTTTATTTTATACAAAATTGTATTTCAGGTACTCGATAATTTAAATTTGACAATTGAACCTGGTCAAACAGTAGCATTAGTTGGATCAAGTGGTGCAGGCAAAAGTACTATTGTTGGCTTACTCTTGCGTTTTTATGATCCAGACGCTGGACAGGTAATTTGGTTTATCAATAACTGACGTAACACAATATTCACGTTTATCGTTTTTAGATTTATCTGGATTCGATTAAGTTATCTAGTTTAAATGTTCACTGGCTTCGAGACCAAATTGGAATCGTATCTCAGGAGCCAATTCTTTTTGGTGTGTCAATTGCTGATAACATTCGATATGGAAGGGATGATATTACGAACGAAGAGCTCATAGAAGCTGCTATCCAAGCTAATGCCCACGATTTTATTAAAGAATTGCCAAACGTAATGCATTTGTAGTAAACGTACATAATCACACATAAAAAATATACAACTTATTATTATGTCAAGTGGTGATTATTAGAGAATATAGTGCATTGTTTATTATTTAGAAATATAACACATATGTCGGCGATAGAGGTTGTCAGCTTTCTGGGGGACAAAAACAACGGATCGCAATTGCAAGAGCACTTGTAAGGAACCCAAAAATACTTTTATTGGACGAAGCCACGTCAGCGTTAGATTCTCAGTGCGAAGGAGTCGTTCAAGAAGCATTAGACCGAGTGATGAAAGGGAGAACCACTATAATCATAGCTCATAGACTCTCAACTATTAGGAGTGCAGATGTCATACATGCAATGAAGGTTTTAATCGAATTACAGATATTGAGGAAAATAATTATCATAATTTTTTTTTTCTCCTAGAATGGTAAAATTTTCGAATCTGGAACGCATGACGAACTAATGGATAAAAAAAGTTTATATTATAGTTTGGTGGTGACACAAATTAAAGTATGCAATAAGAACAAGGACGAAACAATTTGTGTGTAAGTACATTTGGTGTAAAATATTATACCTACATACTTGAATTATTATTTACATTTAAATAAAATTTAAAGACAGGAAGATAATATTGATTGTGGAAATCGTGAAGAAACACTTGGTGTTTGTTTAACGCGTGAAGGGGATGAATCGGAAGAAAATGTAAGTATATATTATAACATAAATGTGCATGTTTGTAAATATTGTTACCTATTCTAATAACATATATCATATCAATCATACTAATCAATTATATTATTTTAACAATTATGGATAATCACTTAATATTTCATATTAAATTATTTAAAGACTGAAATTACCGAGGAGTTGTTGAAGCTTAGTAAAATTAGAAAATTGAGCATCGCAAACCTTCATAATAATTACATGGTAAAAACATGGTTCATTATTCGCTTTTTCTAACGTCATTTACCGAATCATTCACACAGCTGGTATATAAAAAAATATACACTGTAAATATGTTGATAAATTGGGATTTTTAGAAGAAAAATTCGAAATATTGTATGTGGAAACTCATGAAAGTCAATGCACCAGAATGGGCCTATTTGTTGTTCGGATGCATCGGTTGCATTATTAACGGTGGTTTAGTTCCGATTTATGCGTACTTTTATGGGCAAGTATTTGAGGTAAAATGCATATATTATGATCATTAATTATAGTTTAAATTTACGGTTAAATTTTAATGAAATTATTGTTTTTGAAAATTAGTCTTTAACATTAAAAGGCGAAGAATTGAAGAGCGAAGCACGGTTTTGGTCATTTATGTTTATTTTGCTAGGAATAGCATCTGGTTTGGCCATATTGTGTCAAGTAAATAATAAGACAATAATAACTGACAGTTTTGTTTTCGGAAAGTTAATTAAAATGTACGATTACAGACATGGTTACTAACATTTGCCTCGGAAAAACTTATGATGCGTCTACGAGTAATGGCGATTAGAAATTTACTCAGGCAAGCGGTCGGATGGTTCGACAATAAAGATTCGAGTCCTGGATGTCTTACGACACAATTAGCTAGGGATGCCCCGGTAGTGAAAGCGGTCTGTGTCATTAATCGATTAAATCATGTGTATGTTAATTATAATATTATGTTAAATAATAAATATGTTATACATATAGGCCGGTGGAATGCGAGCCGGTCAAGTTTTGTCGGCTATTGTAACCCTTACTACGGCCGTATGCATTGCGTTTATTTATGGATGGAAACTCGCCATAGTGTTATCGTTCTCTGTACCTTTGATAATATTTGCCGGATACCAACAACAAATGGGTCTTAGAAAGTTCCAACGGAGGGATACAATGTTTATGGACGAAGCGGGCAGGGTAAAAAAAAAAAACACTTTTTTGGAACATTAAGTTTATTTAATAAACATGAAATATTATTTTAGATAGTTACTGAAGGTGTGCAAAACGTGCGTACGGTTCAGTCGTTAGGAAAAGAGAAAACGTTTGTGGACCTTTACCGTAAAAGCCTGAGAATTCCAAACAAGTAAAATTAAATGACAATACTTGCGTTTCTACATTATGTACACGTATAGACTCTAAATTAAATCAATTTAAATTTTATATTAGAGAAGCGAAAAAACAAGTGTACATGTACGCGGCATTATTTGCTTTCTCACAATCGATCACGTACATATTATATTCGGTCGCTTTTAAGTACGGATCTTATTTAGTGCTTCGAGGAGAAATGACACCTTCCGCGGTGTATAGGTCAGTTTGTTCGAAAACAATATGGTAGTAACGAGACTAATTATTAATTGCTATTTGTAGAGTTTTTTTCGCACTGTCATTCTCCGCCCACTCCGTTGGCCACACAATGGCTTTTCTTCAAGACTTTGCCAAAGCCAAACATTCCGCTTCACTCATATTCCAGCTGATTGAAAGACCGACGGACATCGACAGTCAATCAAACGAAGGCGAAAAACGGGTAGAATTTCATTTCGTTTAACAGAATGAAATCTGTATTTAATTATTTATACGTCATAATGATTTATAGGAAATAATTGGTAAAATAACATTTAGAGGTGTTCATTTTTCGTATCCGACAAGAAAGGCAAACAAAATCCTGAACAACATGAATTTCACTATCGAACCGGGAAAAACATTGGCACTAGTCGGCGAGTCGGGTTGTGGAAAGAGTACTGTTATTTCTCTTCTCGAGAGGTTTTATAATCCATCTTCCGGAGAGATTGTAAGTTTCAATACTATTAACGCATTCGATGTCTGTGTTGACGACCATTAATTGCTAACAATCGTATTTACTAAGCTATTATCTTTTGATAGGAAGTAGACGACTGTAATATCCAGAACATAAATATTAAACATTTGCGAAAAAATATTGGCTTAGTTACGCAAGAACCCGTGTTATTCGATTGTTCGATCAAAGAAAACATCATTTACGGTGCAAGTTTTAAGAATGTGCCATTTTATGCCATTATTGAAGCTGCTAAAAAATCAAATGCACACAACTTTATAATGAATTTACCACAAGTATATATAATGCGTTTTCTGTTAAGGGGGCAGGTGCTGGTTAATAATTAACATAATATAGGCAAATCACATCGATGGCCTAGTGCACACTTGTTATAAGTCACAAAACTGAAATTGTTCAGGAGAGCAATTTATAGTTTTCATAATTTTTATCTCACATAACTTTATAAATGGTTGACCGATTTATTTTCTGTTAACAGAAATTAATTTATATAAACGTGTAAATTAATTTTACATTGGTTGAATAGATGTAACATTTTATTATATTTTCTGATAAGTGGTTTTATGAAAAATGACGTGGACTTATAATAAAGTGACAAAATAAAATTGGACAGGAATGGACTTATAATAATTAAGTAGACTTAATACAATTAATTCTTGTGTAAAATATTATATATTTTTTATTAAAACTTATACTAAATCTTATATATTATATATTATATTTATATATATATAAATATTTAACTGTTTATTTAAATAACAATTATAAAAAACCTTTTTAGTTAGTATAAGAAAATAACATTATTTTCTTCATCTAAAAATAAAATAAATTCACACATCATTATAATGACAAGTGATTATTAATATCAATTATTATTTATTAAAAAAAAAATAACAATATGACAAATGAGACAGTCTTGGCAATTTATGGGAACTTCGTTATAATATAATTTAGTTATTAGTTTGTATAATATTATATTAGTCACATTATATTCTAATGTAGTATAAATTATCTACTAAGATTTTAAAATTTACTTACCTATACTTTTCATAGTCAAATTTTTTTTCCCTCTCGTTATGTTCATATTTTTTACCTTATGCATTTTTATTATCAATTTCACGTATATAATTATTATTATTTTTTTATGTACTACACTAACTAATTAAAAATAATTAATACATATAATGTAATTATCAGTTTTATTATTAAAATATCTTATCATTAAGTTATTTGCATAGAAATAATGCAGAACATGATACCTAATAATATAATAAAAACGCGAGAAAAATCAAAAATAAACCATCTTTAAACATGTTTATAATTTATTAGTAGGTAACTAAACCAAAATATTTTAAGTCCAATACGTTATAGTAAATGTTTATGCTCAAATGTAATAAGTTCACTGGCAGAAATATTTTAACTATACACAAATAACAAGTCCAGACTTACACGTGTGCAATATAATTATAGATTGTAAATATAATTTATTACAAGTTCGGACTTATGATATTTGTGCAGTGAATAAATAGGTATACAATATATATTAAGGACTTACCATCCAAAGTCAAGGACTTATTACATTTAGACAAAAATAAAAATGACTTATTGTCATTTATTATAAGTGAAAACGGTAAATAACACAATAAATATAAGTTAAAGGACTACAATATCTTATTTAAAAAAAAAAATGAGATTTAATTATCTATCTATTGTAATTAAAAAGTGCATTATGGAAAAAAGTGGACTTATAACTAGTGTGAACTAAGCCATCGACATATTGTGTCGGTGGTCATATAATTTATACATATATATATTTCATGTAATTCTCATCACCAAAATTACCTCACGGGGAAAAGGATACGTTTCTACATTACAGATTTTACGTATTTTACGTATTTTAATTATTTGTTTTTTTATTTGAAAGAGAAAAAAATTATATAGATAAGATTGTAACTTATTTTAAATGTATCTTCAGCTGTAGAATACTATAATTAATAACGAAAATTATAGTTTTTAAAATAATAATTACAAATGATGGAAAATATATTTTATAAATCTAATTTAAATGCTACCTGAATAGTTATTATAACTGGCACTCTTTAAGTTAAAAAAAGAAAGTTCAAATCGGTTTATTTTACAGGTCATGATAAATAGTACTGGAACCGGGCTCCTTAATATAAATATTTAAGAAATAATTATATTGTGAAAAAAATGTGTTTAGGGTTACGATACTATAGCTGGTGACAGAGGCACACAGCTTTCTGGAGGTCAAAAACAAAGAATTGCTATAGCTAGAGCGTTGATAAGAAATCCTAAAATACTTTTATTGGACGAAGCTACTTCTGCATTGGATACCGAGAGTGAAAAAGTAAGATAAATAATATAATATCATATAATATTAGTTTAAAACATGGACCTATATATTAAAATATGGATTAAGAAAGAGAAAACGTCAGCCATAATTGAGCAAAATTTATTCTTTCATTCATGACTTCTCAACTCGTATTTCTATCTGTCTCAGTCTTTTATATTTTACCTATAATCACTCTCGAACTATTCTGAATTGATAACGATATTCCTGGGGAGGGGAGGTGGTGATGCATAGTTTATAGTTAATAGGTCCATGGTTTAAAAGTTAAAGTTAAGTAGATAATATTCGATTTATAGGGGATTCCATACAACCAAATTTTTGGTCAAAAACTATTATTATCCTAATTTCAACAGTCTGACACGATATGTGATTCGATTAAAATGTTTAAAACGTATATAGATTCTTTATAACTTACTTGAGGGAACAACCCCTGGTCATACGAATATTTAACTAAATAATTGAGAATGTCATCGCTTAGAGTGACCAATTATAAGATAAGAAATTACTAGATATTTATTGTAACAGTTACTCAAATTGTCGATAGGGTATTATCGATACGTATAATGAATACTGATTTTTGCAGTGATAAGCAATTTTTCTGTCTTTTTCCTGAGTGTCTTCAATGATTTATTCTATGGTGATACTTATCATAAATTACAAGCAAAATGATTTTTGTTTTGTTAAACTGGTCGTACTCAGCGTTGTCATTATGCTCGCATCATACTATACTATATAGGTCCGTATATGATATGGCTACTCTATGTCTCTATATATTCTTTACTCCATGCGAGGGAATGATTGAGCGACATATTTCATTTTCATATTTTATGTTATAATAATAACCGTTTAAAGTTAATATTTAAAAAATTTTAAGCACAAATATCTAATTGAATAAAAATAATTGTTGAAAAGTGCTTGGGTCATTCCCTTGTAAATTGAATGGAATATTTAAATATTTTTAAAAATAAAATTAATCTACTCGTTACGACATTCTGATGGAATTAAAATCGTCTATTTGAGTGCAAAACTGCAAAATATAAAAATGTTCGTGGTTGTAATATAAATTGCTGAAGAATACTCCTTAAAATCGTGTGTCGTGGAGGCCCCATAACTTAGTTTCAAAATATTCCAATTTATTGTATTTTATAATTATATATATAATAATAATTTTATGTCTATATATAGTATATTAGTATATATATTATTATTCAAATATAATGTACTTATTATAACATACTACGTATATAGCGCATAATAGCGTATTTTATGGCACAAATACCGGATTACACAAACGTTTATTCGAGTTGGACTTATCCTTAAATATTTAACTTCTCTTCAAACATCAAAGACTGACTCAAAATTGGTCCATTCAAATTTAATGGCACTTTAAATTTATCAACTTTTTCTACAACCCCCGGTATGATTGTATACGAGTATAAATATATAGGTAACGCATTATACACAGTGGCGTTTTTACGAGGGAGGGATACTGAACCTTCCCCCAGAACTACAAAATATTAATTCTAAAAACTTAAATACTTATAATATATTTTTGTAGATAAAATTTAAAAAAAATAATAATTGGAGGTGTGATGATTTAAATAAAGTAATAATAATGCCCTAAAAACGAATATAATTTTGTGGAACAAAATGTTTTATCGTTTTACAATGATGTTTATTTATTTTTATATTTTTCTGTGAACAATTTATAGACCAGCAAACTTGATGTGATAATCTCGATTACCCTTTTTTGGCATAAAATTTCATTAGTATGGTATTTGCTGTAGGTAAAATGTTAATTTTTGAAAAACACTTAAGAAAAAAACAATCGAAAATGATGAAAAATACGGTTTAAAATAATAGTAATTTTCTCATAAATCTGAAAATTTGGTTCTAAACACTTGAAAATGTATTAAGTTAAATATGCATAAAATTATTAGTCCGTATTTCTTAGGTACTAATTAATGAATGATCAACTTTAAAATTTAAATTAAATTTATCAATTAAAACTTAAAAGTATACTAAATTAATATTTTCAATTTATATTTGACTCTAATTACATGTCTTGTAATCAAAGACTTTTCGTTAGGTATATGCCTAAATATTAAACTAAAAATATTTTTAGTTTGTTAATAAATATCTTAAAATAATCTAAAAATAAAAACCATCATTTACCGTACAGTTTTTTTTATATTACTATTAGAAAAATAGTTAATGTTAAAAAATAATTTTGTCATTTATTTTTATTCATGCTAAATGATAACATTTTCGCCATGTGATGCAAAATATTTTACAAAAATGTTCTAAAAATAAACGCATTTAAGACTAAAAATGTCGAAAATTCAAAACTCAAATGAAATATTCTAAATAAGTGTGTATTATTTACCAAAACAGTGGTTGAACCCCGCCACCCTTCACCCCTCACAAAAAGATTTTCTGTCTGTCAATTTTAGTGCCCCTAAAAATAGTACAATTTTAACGGTAACGGTTGTATAAATTGTTGGTTTTTAATATTTTTTGGAACCTCCACCCAAAAGAAAAAAAAATGTTGAAAATACACCACTGATTATACATATTATAGTAGGTATATAATAGTGGTGCAAGTTCAACACAAACATATTTCATTATTTAAATAGTACAAATTATAAACTTAAAACACAATCATAATATTGATTTTAGATCGTTCAAGAAGCATTGGACGAAGTGAGGAAAGGTAGGACGTGTATAACGATTGCTCATCGTTTGTCCACTATCAAATCAGCAGATATTATAGCTGTTGTTCAGCGAGGTCAAATCATTGAACTCGGTACTCATGAAGAGTTACAAGATTTAAGAGGATGTTATTATGAGCTGGTGAAAAGACAACAGATGTAGTAATATACAAATATTTTTGAAACATAATAACAACAGTGTAAATGTACAAGACTATATTTAAGTAAAACACGTGTTTTTTTTTTCCTTAAATTCTAATTTCCGTTTGTACGAATATATTTTTTAATTTCTAAATGATTGGATTCCGTATGCCTATGTTAGTACAGTACACATTTTTCGAACTTTATAACATTAAATTGACCATTAGTTGACAATTAAAATGCCATATAATTTGTTAACACGGGGAAACACTTTGTTTGATTAAACTCGCGTTTTACATTTCGATACAGTCGTATATGTTCTTAGTAAATAATTTCATTACATATTTCTTTGTCAACCAGAGTGGGTACTTACAGTTTGCTATATACCATAACATTGTATTACTTGTAATTAATTTTACTCTGTACATAAATGATAATAACTATTGATCTTTCCAGTGAGCGAAAATAATAGGTTCGTAACAGTAAAACACAGCTAGTGGGTGAAATATCTGGTGGTGCACATTCAAAAAACTACTACGAATTATAAAAATAATAATAATTAACAAATATACTTTTATACTTATTGACAAATTGACGTGCGTGAAGTTGGCACCCCCACTTTGTCCGATCATATCCACACCGGTGTCAAAATTAGTTGCAATTAATTTGCAACAACGTGTGCGAGTCGCTGGAAGCAAACATAGCTGGGTGTGCCAACTTCACGCAGCACCCCGACTTTGTTCTATGGATTTCGAATCAGTTTCGAAATTTCGCAACGAATTCGCAAAAGTTTTCAACAAATTATTTTCACCGTTATTAATGTTTTCCGCATTGGGTGCCTACATATCATTGCACTGAACTTAGTCCTATCGATCTCGACGGCTGTTATCATTTTGCAACTAATTTACAACAATTTGAAACAATATTTTTGGCGATAGACCAGACATTATCATCAAAGGTGGCTTAATATCAATAAACACTTTAGTAAACAGTTTGTCTTGGTACCTAAATCTCGCTTTATATAGTTTGGAATTAAAGGCAGATCGGCCGTCAAGCGTAACTGCGCCTAACGACATACGTTCGACCACAGAGTAGTTGGAAAAGTGATTCAAAACAGTATTTTTCGCCGTTTCTATAGCATACACTTGTTACATATTTCGGGAATGCGACTTAAGACATAACTGAGCATGCGCAACTTGCATGTCGTCATTAAACCAGTGGCGCACACTTTATTTTTTTAAGTGTAGCGAAATATAAAAATTACACCCCCCCCCCCGCCATTAAAAATTTCTCAGCAAAAAAAAGTCATTCAAAGTAACATTATATTATGTTTATTGTTTATATTAATTAAAAATATTTAATATACTGAAAATTGAAATAAGGAATAAAGTACCAAATCATTAAAATGTAGGTAAGACTTTTAGTTAAAATAGAACACTGACGGCTAAATTTATATATAACATATGTATGATCAATGTTAACATCTTGTTCACAAGCTATTCGCACAAGTGATTCTAATCTATCGTTACTCATAGTAGAACGAAGTCGGTTTTTGATAATTTTCAGTTTAGAAAATGATCTTTCTGTTTCCACACTATACTTCTGTACCTATACATATAAATGTATGTGTTACCACTAACCATGACCATACCACGGTGATATGTATAGACATAGATTGTCCAACTGAGTAATTACAATTATCTCGTATTACAATATAATATAGGTAAGTATTTTATATATCTTTATTCATTTTATTTTCTCTCATATTTTTAAACCCCCCCCCCCATGAAAGTGGGTGTAGCGGTCGCTACACTTGAGGATAGGGGTGGGCGCCACTGCATTAAACTATAAAGGCGCTATTCCACTGCTGCCGTGTTCGCGTATTTCGAGTTGAACGTATATGAAACGACGTTCCTCGGTTGATCAATTCATGTTATCGATCAATTGATACCACAGGTTACCGTAAAGTTGAAATATTTCAACTCGATTATTGACATGTGCAGGTTACAACTTACAGCGGTTATTCTGTTCTCAAAGACTGTGTCCATATTATATAATGATAGTATAAAATCGATGATAAATAATTTTAAACTTATAAGACATAATATTCATAAATTTACGAAATAACGAATAATTGTATAATCAGTTTGAAAATTAAAGTATGACCATAGAATATATATATATATATATATATAACAAATGTTTGTTTATATATCTGTGAATATGATAACTATACCGATAATAGAATGACAATTAATTTACAATACCAAACATATTATACCACACCCGGACTCCTAAAACCACGAATATCGATGTGATGTATGATAACAACCACATTAATAATACGCACGGGCACGACAACTTTACTAAAACATCGATAATTAAATAGTAATAAATAATAAATATAAACATTAAACACTCTACTACTGAAACTTTAGATGGTGCACGTGCGTCATAACACGAGCCACTACTAATTCGTAGGTATTATACCAATGGATATAGACAAATGACACTTAATATTAGCTTATAAATAGTGCAAAATGAAGGATTAAGTTTAAATTGTAAGTACCTACCTAGGAAATGTTATTAGTTTTAAGTAATTTTATTATATCCAAGTTTTAGATTGATTTTATACAGTCAAAGTACTTTTATGAATATACTAGAATTTTTTTTTTAAGTATTCAAAGATTATATATAATATAATAATTGTATAGTATTACTGTGAAAAATAAAAAATGGAAATTTGATACTGACATAGAAGAATTCTTAAATTATTTCATTATGAATATGTTTATAAAAAATTGTAATTAGTTAAATCTAAAAGTATATATATATATATATTACAACAATAATGTATTTATTTATACTTAATACTTATATACTTATAGTTAAGCTAAATTTCCGCTCACTAAATCATATTCTCCAGTCATGGTTTATTATATTGTCAATTAGCAATAACATTAACATAGGCGCAAATAGGCAGAATATACTTTTTTTTTAAACTCATATACTTATTCGTTGTGTATTTAAAATATACATAGCTTATAAATTACATATATATAGATTTCCGTTATTTTCATCGGTGAATCGGTAAAGCATAACGGAAAATGACTGGGAAAATCGAAAAATGACTTATTTTTAAGTATTAATTAGAACGAATTTTCTATCCAAAAGTTTTTAAAATTCAACTGTTTCATATATAATCTGACAAATTATAATTGTGACAATAAAAATAAGTAATAAAATATTGTTTTTGAATAAAAATACTAATTTTGAAACAATTATCTAAAAATAACATTAGATTTATTTTTATTTTATTGTAGCTACTATTTACTAATTCTACTAAGAAGTATAGGTATAGATTAAAATAGGTGAATATTGCTAACAATTATTGTTTGACGACTCCCAAAAAGTTAAAGACCATTTTTTTTTTTTTTGCTTATTACTTTTTATCATTAACTTTTCATAGGGCTTAGTCGATAATTTTTTATTTTTTTTATTAATTTATAATACAAGCTAGTTGAAACGTCTCCTTTTAAAGAATTTGCTCCATTAAGAGTTCCACCCCTGAGCAATTGCCCCAATTTAACAGTTTAAATATAATTGATAAGTTAAGTTGAACCTGAGGTAATACGGCGAGTTTTGTTATTGCAGTTGGAAATTTAACTAGTTAATATGGTGTAGATAATGTATATTTATCAAATTATCTGGTTAAAAAATCTAGTCATTAACTAGATTATTTTTGAAATAAAATTATTTTAATTTGTAAAGTCAAATTTTTATTGCCTACGTATTTATGTATTTTAATCTTATGAATATAAGAATTATAATAATATAATATAAATATAAAATAATTTATTTATTAATGCACAAAATACATATTATATCGTAAATATATAATCAAATTAATTATATCATTATAAATAACATGTGAAAAGTCTTCATCGATATTATGTAAGCTTCAAAAGTTATTCAAGGGCAAAGGTTGGAGGTTGAAAATTTTGAAATAAAATTCGTTGATAGTTCTCTAAAAAAATAAAATATACATTTTTGTGTAAAATAATCGTTCTCGCGACTAGGGAGAATTTCACAAATGTTAATTTCTTTTTTTAAATATGGTTTTCATTTTTTTTTTTTTTTTTTTTTTTAATGTCATTTTCGTAAAGTAATGGCTTTTTATTGGTCATATAAGAATTAGTTATAAATAAACATTATAGAGGAAGGAGAGAACTATCTAAATAAAAAAAAATGTATTTTATATCTACGAGCAACCGCTATAAATTGTATACGACTTATATTACCTTTAAATCTTTAAATTTATATATAATATATATTATGTTATAAATATATATATTTTATAACTTGAATGTCGAATGCATTAATTTCCATGATATGATGTGAGAAAATTATTAAGGGGTGTACCATAACTAAATAAATTAAAAATCTTATCTCGCCCTTTCCACTAAATGTAATTAAATGTACTAAAATGCTCCAAAATTAGAGATTTTCAAAAAATCTCAATAAATATTATCCTCACGACAAATAGTTTCAAATAACAATTATTTATCGTTTAATCATCTAAACATTTTGTTATTAGATATTTTTGTCTAGATGTAAAGGTTTAGAATAGAAAAATAGCACAAAATCATTGTATATTCAAAAACATTAAGCCTTTTCTCTATATGTTACGTATTAGAAATGCGTCAATAGACTCTTTTCAAATTATTTTCAAGTAGCTAAGTACTATATATATAAATAAATAATTCTACAAGTAACTCAACACCAAAATATTAAAATAGCTAAGTACTACTAATTTTTAATTCTAAAATAACTTTACTTTTTATTTTTTTAATTTAATTTGTTTTTAATGGATACATGTTTTTAATAGGTACTGAAAATCATTGGTGTGGCAACTGCTTATAAAAGTGATTTGTAACGATTTTTGGTTTTGAACGGTAACGATATTTTATGCAAAAATGTATTCATGTTTTCCGATACTAGTGTACAAATTTGATGTTATTCATTTATATGATTGGAAACCAGTGACCCTTGATATAGTTAAAATAGTATGTTTACTGCCATTATTCATTCTCAAATTTTAATTTAAACAATAATTCGCAGTTAGAGATATACCTAATAAAATACAGTTAATTTTGGGTTCGATATAATTTTTTTAACCTAACTTGATTCCAGTATGTATGTATATAGTTGCAAAAATGAACAATCTTTGCAAGGAAAATATTAAATACTTGATTCCAAGACCGAAAACGATCGTTATCAAAACTCCCATGTACCGTTCGATTTACACGAACTCTGTGAGGAGGATGGTACAAGTCGAACATGGACTGTCATCGGACGATGGGCTTCGTTGAGCTCCGCCTAGATCCACCAGGAAATTATTTAAAAAAACACAGACGAATCATCAAACGACCTTTTATTGGTAATGACGTAATGTGTCCAATACCTATATATGAATAGAGCATGTATTTGTTTAGTTCTATAACGTGTTTGATGAAAAATGCTTTTTATATATATTTCGTTGTGTTTTTCGAGCTTCGAGGTTATTTGACGATTTTAACGTTTCTCATAATTTTATAAATTCTTCATATGCTTAATTGACACTGTTACATCTGTGTTATTATGTTAATTTTTGAATATGCCTACGCAGATCTATCCCGAGGGATGAGACACCCCCTCCCCCAACTCTGGAATGCAGTTGGCAAAAACAGACATTAGTCGACATAAGTAGAAAAAGTTGATGACCTTTTTTTCGCTTATTCACGTTTTGAATGTAGTAGTTTGAAATTTAGGCGGAAAATTATGCAGCAATGAAGTATTTTTCAGAATTTAGTCGGCAAACTATAAATTATTATGAGAAAAAGTTGATGACTTTTTTTTTTGCTGATTTTAAGTTTTGAAAATAAGTATTATAATATTTTTTTCACATTTTCACACCCCCCCCCCTCCATAATATTTCTTCGGGACAGTCCTGTTCCTACGTCATTAATTTGTGGCGGTAATTTAATCGCGCGTCAATTCGTTATGGTCGTTTGGACGCACGAAAATCAGATGCGGATAGGACATATTATTTTCGTCAAGTGTAATTTCGACGCATTTTACATTTGATCGCGTGTCAATTCATCGCACATAAAAAAAAATGTATATTTCAAAATAATAATATTATAATTTTAATAGGTACTTTAATTAGGTAGGTACCTAATATATATTATTATAATAATCACTTTTTAAATGAATTGGTTCAAAATGAAACATTTTTTTTAGGTAATCGCCAGGGGCGTAGCTAGGTCCATCAGCGCCCTTGACGATATGATGATAGATCGCTTTGAAAAATGAAAAACAAGAAAAAATAAAGTCTTTCGTTATAATTTCCTTGACCCCCCCCCCAAAAAAAAAAAAATGTATTAATTAAGAAAACGTAAGTTAGACAAAATGTAATTTTTCGCCCCCATCGCAATTTGCGCCCATGCAGGCGTATGTTGCACAATTCGCCATACCATTGCTACGCTACTGCAGGTAACCGTCAATTTGACTTGTTTCTAGTATATAATATAATTTAAATCCACTTCTTCGTTCACAATCAGTCGTCGAGTCGTCGATATGGCTGTATACGTTTTGATTATATAGGTACGCTGGATTTTTTAAAAAAAATTTACAACTACTACGAATAAATGTAGGAAAAAGTCAATCGAACAACGGCCGTCCGATGTAACTACATCAAACGAGAACAAGGCTCAAAAATACTTTCCCCCAGTTAAACATTATGGACATTATGAGGAAAGTACCACCGTTGCCGGTTCAAGACACCAGAAATAGACACGTGATCGTCCTGAACGATGCCGGTCTCGAGCCCACGTACGTGTCTAAGAAGGTACCTATACAATTATTGTTATGTTTGCGTTTTTTATATTTTAAATTATTTTTAAAACTGTTCGTAAGATGCCTAAATTGTTCACTTACTTATCATCTATGCACTGCCTCTTCGACTCCTTTATTGATCATGTACCTATATACGAAACGATTTTTTTAAAATTTTTAATTTCTCATCACCTGGTTGTGCATTTTTTTGATTTTCCTGTAAATTCAATCGTCAAATATTTCCAAAGATGGGCATTAACTAGTTAAAAAGTTAAACTTAACTAGTTAATTTGTTCATTAACTAATTAACTTAATTAATTTAAATTATCATTGGCTTAACTTAATTTTTAATCGTTAATTTTTATTAATCATTCAGTTTAATTAATACGTAAAAAACTAAATTATTGCTAGTCTGTATTTTAATACTCATACTATACAATATTCGTGTGAATTGGAATATTTACGTATTTTCATAATAATTCAGTAATTTATCAATCCAAAAATGCAAGTCTTCCAGTTAAAAAAAAAAAATCAAAGCATTTTTTTAAACAATAATTATTTTCATCAAAAAAAAATAATGATTAAAAATTTGTATTACATCATCAGAATTCCAACCTCATAGAATTTTTTTCCACAAAGTTTACATTAGTCAAAGTCATAGAAAAAATGTCATTATAAATGTAAAATAAAATATTATTGTTGTCGTAGAACAGTAAACTTGTAAATTTGTAATATAATGTAATGTAAGGATTATCATTAGCCATCGAATTTTCTTTTCTTTTCGAATTTGTAAAGTTGCTTTCACTTGTGTTAATACAGACAGAGACAATATATATTTATTTGTAAATGATTGTTTCACGATCATCAAGAAATATTTCTAACCAAGTTAAGCTAATATTTTTTCGATGCTAACTTTTAACTTAATCCAGTCAAATTTATTTTTGGTTAAATTTTAACTGAATGCATTTAGACTAACTTAACTAAGTTAGTTTTTTTTATTAATCTTCCCACAAATGGATATTTTTCATTTAACGATTTTATCACCAATAATTTCCCTAATATGTATTTAGTTTTCACTGGTTTCGTTTCTCAGTAGGATCTTCCTTTTATACATGTGTACATACCCTGCAGGCTTCATATCGATATTTGTATCAATATTCAAATTTCATCGTTGTCCTTTACTACCGAATGTTATATTTTTATAATAATTGTAAACATTTTAGAAGCTATCAAACCCCATTATCAAAATTCGTTATACTTAAACTGATCCTCTTTCATGTCTTCAGTGACTAAATCCATGCCAATATTCTTCTCCTTTTCTAATAGAGGGTTTTGTATCGAATACCTTTGGGTACCTGGATATGTTAATGGTTGGTATCATTAGTAACAAAACTACTGATTCTTTATAGCTTCTAAAAGTCACTCTTTTTCCAATCAAAATTTTTACGCCTGACTTACACTCATTTGGGCTCGTCGTCTTTATTCACTTCTGGAATCGAAGATGGATATTAACCTTGCTGATTCCTTTGCAAATTATTATCGATCTATTCGCCGAAATTTTCCTAAAAAATCCGTCCTTAGTCCCATCACCTTTGTATCTCAAATCTTTCGCTGTATACTTATCTCTATTATTCCCATCTCAGATTGGGTCATAGTCGTCATTCTTCACATTCCTACTATTTAGCTCTAAATTACACTTCTATTACTGTTCAGCCATACCGACTTAATTAAAAGGTGACGTTCCATTCATACATATAAAATAATTTGAAATTTTTACATTTGTTTTGCATTTTCTTACTTTTCAAAACACTTTTAGGACAAAATTTAATTTTTTTGTATATAGTCTACAACCTTTGAAGTAGTATTAGAATAAAATAAAGTATAACTTTTGAAAAAAAAAATAGGTTGTATTCTTGTTTTGAACACACTCCTTGTACCCCACAGGTCACATTAAAATATTGTAGTATTTGTTGATTTTGTGTGTGTGCTTACAAGAATTATGGGAAAACGCCCACGTACATTTTGAAAATGTACAAAGAAAAGGAATTGGCAAAACAAATGGAGACCGCAAGAAAACAGGCTGTTAAGCCTCAGTTGCGTTATGTTCCCGAAGAAGAGCGTAATGAATTGTTAGAAGTGAGCCACTACCACTTTGAATTTTCTACAATATTTTTTTTAACTAGATCACTTTAAGAAAGTACTTACATACAACTCCCAACTTTTCAAATTCATATATCAAATTCATACCGTGACTAGAGATGTGAGGTCGGTAAATTTACTTTGTACATTTTACGATAAATGTAAATTTGACCGATATTTTTTTTATCGCACTTAAAATCCAGTGATCCCGCGTTTTAAATGTTTAACTAGTATAACAACTTTTATTTGGCCTAATAATGTACATATTTTTATGAATAATATAATACAATTTTGTTAATATTAATAATGTTATTTTCTTGTAAAGAATTTTAGGTGTAAAAAGTAGATAGTAAAAATGATAAAAATATAAAATTAAGAATTTTTGATGTTTAACATATAAATGACTAAATAATTGTAAAAATAAAAATTGATAGTTACATCCTCTTATTTCCTAAAATCTAACATGTTCAGATTTGCACCTTTGTATATTAGAGAAATCTAAGAAGGTTCTTGATCGCCACGATAATCATTGCTACCAAATTATTGGACGGGTTAAGTAATTATGGCCAGCCAACACCAAAGACCAGACGCCACCAGCTAAAAAAATCTCGTTAGCCACATTATTTGGTACCTGGGAATCGGATCGGGGACTTCGTGCACCAAAACTCGTGTTTCCACCATTCGACCATAGTCGACTCTCAAAAAAAAAAACAATGGTTTATAAAGTTATAAAAAATATACAAAATAAATTAACAAAATTCACTTGAAAAAAAATATACATAATATATATAATATATATTATCTTTATATATATACCTTCGGTCTGTGTGTAAAAACACAAATTAATTCAAACTCCTCCTAAACAGCTGGATAGATTTTTATGAAATTTTTGTGTGTGTCCTTGGATGATTTAGATTTACAATTGGTCCCGGTAGGTGGCGCTGCAATTGGGTTCTAGTACTTACATTTTATTTTTATTTTTTGACGAAAATTTTTTTTTAATTTTTTTATTTAGAATCTTACATAACATAACATTAACCCCAAAATTTCACCCCCCCCCCCCAATATTTTTAAAATGAAAAAAAAATCATAAGTTTATGAATAATTGACCTTCTGCAGAAGTTTGTGTACTATAGTTGGTGCTGTGTCGAATTCTGTGGTATTTGTATATATAAAATATATTTTTTTAATTTTATTAAAATGGATTAAGCAAATAGAATATGTAAAATACTAAACACAGAGGCAAACAAAGTTGTATAAGATTGCTGTTGTTGTACCTATACAGAAAAGTTTCTATAAAAATTTAAAAAAATTGAACGCCGGGAAATTTAGCTAGTATTATATATATCTACCTATATAAAATAATTTGCCGATTTACCCGAGTTTACGTAAATTTTACCCGTAAATTCCACATCTCTAACCATGACACTATAGCTACCGGTATGGAAAATCTGTACTAACTATAAGCATAAAAAGTACCTCCGTAAAGTGAATAGTGTATATCGCTTTACTAGTGACCCGTATTCGTATTTGACTTGGAAACAGGGACTGAAAATAAGCGGGGACATAATAAATAAGGAATTTTTGTTGTTGCCGATGGTCACCGACACTGTAAAGAAAATTAATACAAAAAACCAGCTAGAAAAGCGACTAAAATCAATTGAACGGAATATAACTGGTCTTCGAGAGAAGATCTCCAATATATGTTTGTCAATAGATGAGTAAGTTTTTTCAGAATCTCACTAAAGTCTTAACGATAAATAAATAATTATTTTATACGTTATACGAGAATAATTAAATTAAATTGTTAAGAGTCGTCTCACAGTATATTGCAGCTGAATACGAGACGATGATTCGTTTATCGATTGATTATTATTAATGTGATATATGATATCATATGATTATTATTAAGTAAGAACGTGAAATGTATACAATCCGGTTACTGTTATAATTCTATTATTATTTTAAACATTGTGAATAATTAAGCCTGAGCCAGACGAGTCATTTGCAGAGCTATTGTTTTCTTCTTGATTTAGTGTCATTTAAACAAGCTTATAACAAACAGCTGCAATATGGGCCGATTATTAAATCTTACAGATTTAGTACCACAAAAAATATAAATATATATAATGGAGAAATTAAATTTGAAATATAAATTATTACTATAAGCCAACTTGTTATATGTAAGCTTATAAATTTCGTAATTCGCTAAGAATGAAAAAAAAAGCAATAAAACCCAAAATTAGCTGAAATAAACAAAGAATGAAAAAGAAACAAAATAAAATAGTATATGGAATTTATTCAAAGTCTTACAGGTGTAGCCGATAGATTTTTATCAATATTAATAGGATGCCATACCGGCCATTTTGCAATGAAAAACTTGCATTAGCCTTTTTCATTTTTATCAACTTACAAACATGTTAGAAATATGAAACAAAAAACAAATAATAACTAACAACATTATCTAGCGAATGAAGGAGCCGATTTTTAATGTATGCATTTTTATGTTGTATGAGCTATTAAATTATCGATTTTAAAATTTTTCAACAGCTTATAATTATATTGTAATAATACATATATCAACAATTGGCTCAATCAATCGCTAAATAGTTATGTTCTTTATAATTTATTTTTTATTTCATCTTTGTACACTGTTCTTAAATTGATAAAAATGAAAAATACATAAATATGTTTTTTTTTAAACAAATATCGTGATTACACGACAATTAAAAATGATACTGACAAAGGTTTATTTTTAAATTACTTTTAAAATATATTTAAATATTTAAATATTTATTTATTTATTTTTTGTTTGATTTTTATTTCTCTTAAAATTTGATAAAAACTACCTATACAATACCACTTAAAAATCAGGTGTCCTCTTAAAGAAGTGAAAAGGAAAAACTGAAAGAGCCCTCAATTATTTGGTTTTATTATTATTATAAATTAATAAACTACCTATATTATAATATAATATATTTTATATTTCATTGTATCAAATTAAGAAGAAGCAATCATGATTCTGAACATCTGAACATAATTTATTAATAATTGTCGTTAATAAATCAAGTGTTACTTTCTAAAGAAAAATACATTAAATCAGTTTTTAACGGCTGTTATTTAAAATAACTGAAGTCATTATAAATATTATATTCAAATTTTAGTTCATAAGTCATTTATGATTTATGAAATTGTGAGACTGAATGTTGGCATTACATTAGGTACTATTAAAATGTAAATATATACCTAAAATATTAAATATTCGTCATTCAAAGAATTTTATACTAAGTTATAAACAAAGAACAAAAAAAGTTCTGAAAGATTTATTATTTATGTGTTTTTAACGAATTACTACCTATAGGTATTATTATTATTATTATTTTTAACGAAATTATAGGGAACTGTTTTTTAAATTTTTTCAATGCTACAAACTTAAAGTCGATCTGAAGAGATAAAAAAATATAAATATTGTTTAAAGTACACATTTTTAGGAACAAAATACATGTTTTAATCTTATAACTTTTAAAGAACGTCTCACCCTCAATTTCTAAGAGGTTCGATATAGGCAATTTTAAAGAAATTGATTTAAAAAAAAGAAAATATAATAATTGAAAAATGTTCATTTTAAAATAAATTATATGTCACCATTATTTTCATTGTTGTATTTTTTTTTCTTTTTTTTTACGTATTTATAAAAAGTTTTTGAAAAAATAATACTTTTGTATTTCTCGTTTCATCAACTTGAGAATATCGTAGGAATAGACGAAAAAAATGAATATCTCAAAGGTCGGGACTTGATAATAATAATTTCGTTACCATTTTCGTTTTGTATCAATAATTATTTATTATATTAAATTAATATAATACAAAATTATTTTGTGATTTTTATTTATTTATAATATAAATGTTCCGATCGATATTTTCCCCTCCATATAACGCACACCTCCGTGGAGCGGCTCGTTCCGTTCTCTCGCTCTACGTGTCGACCAACCCGTCAACGCACGACTTTCTATACTGTATAGCGTCCGACCTCCGACTTCTTTTCCCGACGTCGACCATTTTCATTTATCGTGTAATATTATTCATTTATTGTTCCATCTCATTTTAATTAAATCTCTTTTTACGCGCTTTACGCCTTACGAACTCGTCTTTTTTTATTCACACCTAATGTACCTTTTAACGACGGAGTCAAATTGAATATTTCGACAAGTGTTTTGTATCCCACGTACAAGAGACTGGTGCGAAAATAAGTTACATATTTTTTAATTATAACTTTTTATTTATATATATTACAAAATATATTGACTATTTTTTACATTTTTTACATAGATAATAATATGTATAATCAAGATATAACTAAATGGAATTTTCATTTATAAATCACAATTCACAATCCCTCGTTTAAGAGGACGCCCCACCATCCATTTTTAAGGGGTTCAGTTTAGGCCATTTTTAAGAAATATTTTGAAAAATGAAAATGAAATAATTAAAAAAGGTTAAAATACATTTTATAAATAATCTAAAAATAGTCCCATACCCGCATAATTTTTATTGTCATACAATCAAGAAATATATGTTCAAAAACATGTTTACGAAAAACATCAAAAAAGGCATTTTAAATTCATTTTAGAGGTAATACAACTATTATAAAACGAATAAAGGACAATATTTCGGATACGATCTCTCGGTGTTTCACGGTATTTTAATTATATTGTTCCATATTGTACGCACAAAAAACTTATTTTTAACTCTTATTAGTAATTAATATTTTTAAAAATGCCAATGAAATCGTCTTCAAAATAGTGTTCTTTACATATTTATGGGTAGATGTTTTAATTCTAAAATCATTTTAAGAGATTATTTCGTTTGTTTTTGGTGGACATTTTTATGCTACTAAAAAACTTTGGTGTGAAGTCCTCTTAACACAATGGTTTAAACGGAGAAAAGTGTTCAAACTAGTTTTAAACATAATGTTATAAACAAAATAGATTCGTTCTACCAACCTTATTATATTAGGTATATTTATATAGGTATACGGTTAGGTATACCATCACATATTAAAATTTTGGCGGTTCATTTTGTAGTATTTGAATGATCTAATAAAATATAATATTACTTATGTCAACATTTTAAGTGGCCAAAGTTTTTTTCTAAGCTATTTTTATTGCAAAAATCATCCTGGGCTGTAGCCCGAGAAAATTGTGAAATACGTTTATTTTTCGTTTATTAAATACGATGTGTTCATATATCATTTGAACACTATAATAATGATTTAATTTAATTTAATAAATGTATAGTGACATAGTGTATACTTCATTTATATGTATTTGTAAATTATTATTATTTTTTTTGCTATCACATTATCGCTTATTGCATTATTCTCGATCATTTCTTATTTTCTAATTAAGAATAACGTAGGTATAGGTTTAAGTATAGGTACGTAATTGATTTATGTTATCTACTGTAGGCAGTGTGATCCATTATCATTATTGTTTCTCCTTTTTAAATGATATAATTTGTAGTGATAGTGCAATTTACTCGTAAAATTTGTTTGCTTTTAACACAGCATCCGAACTGCGTATATGATATATAAGTGAAGTATATATATATATATATTGGTCGTACGATAGTGTGTTTCTTTTTTATGTACCTATAAATATTTATATATGTAAAAATTTTTTGGGTAGAAGTACCTATTACAGTGTAGGTAGTTGAGGAGTTTTGAGGTATAGAAATTTCCGTTAAAAAATTTCATCTAGTTATCTACGTACTTTACAGAACTTATTTTTCAATTTTTCGATTATCTCAGACCTCAGTTATAACTTTCGCGTGCGTATAAAAACGGGAAATTGTTGAATACTCTACAAAAGCGTGTGTTATCTGACGAAACCAATTTGTGTTATTTTTTTATACTTTAAAAAATAATAATTCCAGAAATAATAGACCAGAAATTGCCATCAAACTTTTACGGTAGATCATCACTTTTAGGTAATTTTACAAAAATTTTGGAATTCTATATTTTGCACGGTTATAAATCAATAAATTGCGAATTTAACATTACTATTATAGGTACTTGAAAATGTTCAAATATCGATGATCACAAATCATTTTTCTATTATGCTTTTTAGTTTTCTCTTATTATTATGGCCGGTGCATCCGATTACATATACGAAAATCAACATTTAGAACAAATTTCGTTCGCAGTTTACCAGGTAACTGGTAAAGGCACTGTCATGAACGCAGAAGGGGGAAAATTTATTAGGAATCAAAAAAAAAAAAAAAATGTATTAATCTATTTTGTTTTAATTAGTAATAATTCTGACTTTTTTTTTTAATGGCTATGAATACTGTATACGTACAGCATGTCCTATATTTTATCTAATTTTTAGTAAATTCTTATACTGATTACGACTTAACCGAAATTACCTAGTTGTTACTAATATTCTCTTTTTTTTCTATACTTTTGGCACATATTATTTTTTATAACATTATATATTTGTTTTTATTTTTTTTAAGAATAAGTATCAAATTTTTTTAATATAATTAATTTTTAATTCTTGTACCCCAATATGTCGAAATAAACTCAAGATTGCAATAATTCTGCCAATTTTTACAAAATTCTAAATACACATTTATCATGTAATCAATAATACTGCAAATTATATTAAACTAATAACAAATTATATAGTCATGAAAGTATGGATCTATAAAATATATTTTATCATAACACCGTGAACGCACCTCGAAAGTCCTGTTGGCAAACAACGGACGCAATTCTATTGTCGCAACATGTATATTATATTTTACTAAATATATTTTGAACATAATTTGGATTGCTACGTAAAATGACTAATAACGATTAAATCGATTTTATTAAAATTTTTGTAATTCAGTAATCAATAATATATAGATTATTATGTACTTGTATGTTCTTTAAATTTGCATTAAAATTAATACTCGCTTTTTTTTTGTGATACTAAACCAGTATAGTGCAGGTTTATCATTAGTTGTACTAATTACAATAGTTCATTGTTATACCATTTTTATTGCTATGCCTGCAGTTCATCTATTGTAGTTGAAGTTATGTCTTTATGGAAGATGAAAATGAATAATACCTACCGGACTATATTCAAAAAATTTTTTATGTTTCTCTTTTATCAATACAAGTAAAAAATGCAATGAATTTCATTCTTATTGTTTTAATACCTACTTATATTTAAGTTTCTATATGCCTATAAAATCAAAATTATTTATTGAAATAATATTTATATACCTTTATACATATTATAACTGATTTTTAGTCCCATGAAAATGGTATTTTTCTAGTAGCAAAAGTAAATAGGAAAAATAGTCCACGTCTGGTTTAAGCCCCACGTGTGTTATAAGATATAGTTAATATAAATTTATCCAAAATTGGTTTTTTACACTGAAATTAATATTTCAGACACATTTATTTTGAAAGATTTGGTGTATAGACCTATTAACTAAATAGACTTCGCTCCAGTAGCGTCGTTTAGGGTAGAGCATATCCCATATAATTGCCCTAGTCTATTGTGTAGATGTTTAGCTTAACCTAAAGTCGTCAAATTTAAAAATAAAACACATTAATATTGGCAAGGGTGGACTGGTCAGGGAGGCAGGGGGGGAGATCGCCCCACGGACCCTCCATTGTATTATATATATTAATCGGTGGAGAATTTAAGTTATTTTTGTGGGGGGGGAGTGGGAGCAAAATTTGTGGGCACAATATTAGTTTTGAATTATATTTAATGATCATTTTAATTACTTTAATTTGCAAAATATGATAGTACTGTATATGACCAAACAGTATATATCTATATAGTATTTACTATATTTATGACAGCTGTAATATATTACCTACTCTATGGTAGTGTTTATAAAATTGTGCTTTTTCTCGGCACGATTTATCGTTCGATGGTCGCATGCCCGCATTCACCTTATCACTAGTCTTCCTGATAATTTTACTAAATATGATTATTAAAGATTATTTTTCATATTTTCATTTTGACTACCTATAGATTCGACTGGTGATGTACCTATTAGGTAAAATTTCGAGTCTGAATTTTCGTTATTTTTATTACGCAGTGTTTTATAATTTTAATGATAACTGAATAGTATTCTATAATTATTGTAATTTAATATTTAATTTACGTTTAGTTGAGACGACTAAAATTAAATAGTTGAGTTATTATAGTATTTAAATGCATTTATTATTCGTTATAATGTAGGTATCTATTATATTATAATTATTAATATTTAGAAATTATATTGTACCTATCCGTATTATTTTAATCATTTTTAAAAGATTAATTCAAATATAATATTTCAAATTAAACGACAAATTATAAGAAAATAACAGGGACAATAACCTTCAATCCAACATCTAATAAGCAAAAACCAAAAAAGTATATTTATGGTAAGGTAGAAAAAAATTAACTTGCAATACGTTTATTTCATAATTTATCTGTGATAATTACTCACAATTTTTGTTGAAAGTGTAACCTAATGGTAACGTATATAATAGTAATAGTTATATGTATATAATACAGAAGTTTTTCTTCCACAGCAGTCATTTTTTCAATTAATTAACTAAACACCAATTAGATATCCACCACATAAACATCGATGTTTTGATCGTCTATGATCGACGATAGCTTTTTATTTTAATGATGAAAGTCGATTTTTTTTTTTATCATTGTTATGTACAATTTCAATGATAACAATTAATTTCATATTTAACAACGATGAAAAAATAAAATAGGTATGATAATCAGCTAATCGAACAATATCCCGTAGTACTTCGCATTAAAATTTTTATCGATTATTTTTTTTTTTTTTTTGTCATCGATTTAGATTAAACACGGATTTTTTTTTATCGATTATTTTAAAAACCGAGAATTATTTGAGTAAAACATAGTAAATATTATAATATATACGAGTATCTATATGGTTTTGATAGTTTTATTTCGAGCAATACGATTTGAATCTATGAATATATGTATTGAAGTCTAGATTGTAGACATATATAGATTTTCCACACCAATAAAATTGAACTAATCTTTTTTACATGTCTATTACGTGTCTATTCTTCTTGCATAGTTTTTTCATACAATATTGCGTGTTGTTAAGCTGAGTTTAAAAACGTGTTAACACGAAAATATTAAGAAATCAAAAGTTTTCCCGTCATATAAACAGTAAAAGTTTCAAGGTTGTTCAACTGTTGAGTATACGTAGCACAATCTTGTAGTTCTATTTCAAAATAATACACAAATTTAAAAATGATTTTATTCTCAATAGGCAATAGAAGGCGTTCCATATGTTCATATATCAATAAATGTCAATTGTAATTTATAATGTTAGAAAATATCATTGTTTAGTGGTGTTCACCGTTGATGTATTGTCAAAATATCTTATATAAACGCTAAATATTGTTATTGTGCGAAATATAATTGCTATCCCTTTACTGGTATCGTCGGATCAAAAAGACCCCTAAATTTTTGTTTTCTTATTTTTTTCTATATCGAATGTGCTCTAATTACTATAAAATGTATTTTATCTCATGGTCACGAATATATCACAATATGTATTTCGTTATCTGCAATCACAAAATAACATGTTGTTATATTTATATCCGTTTGGATCAAAATAAATAGAGTTTTTGCTTTATGACCTTAACTCTTTTTTATTTAGTAGTATCTACACCAAAAAAAAAAAAAGACAACTCCCAAAAAGTTTGTATTTTCATGTATATATATATATATATATATATATATGTATGTGTGTAAAAATAATTTAATTATAATCATATTCATATATAATTGTACGGTTGTACGGTTTAATTTTTTTTTATAAAACACACATTTTTGATAAAAAAAAAAAAAAAAAAACTGTTTCATTACATGGAAAATATTCTTTTGAATATTATAGAATTTAATAAAAAAAACCTTTTTTAAAAATCAAAAAGTTATAAGTATTTTAAAGTTTGAGTCATTTATGAACCGACCGCGACGATACCAATTACGTTAGTAAAAAAGAGGATACCAGTTAAAGGTTAAATTAATAGTATTAATACCTGCTTATACCTGTATTGGGAATTTCAATATATGGATTATTTTATTAATAAAGGGATAATGGATATTTTGAGGATACGACCTAGGTATTTGGAGCGTGCGAAACGTGGTAAATATTGGATTTGCAAACTCATATAATATATTATGATTGAATATACCAACTAAGAAAATGTAATACATTTTTGAGATTCAAAATACATGTTATTATTATTATTTAGGTAATATATAATACCGGTAACATAATATATTATAATATTATAACGACTATATAGTTGATATAAGATTTTCACAAATAGATCTAAAAAAAAAAAAAAAAAACACTGCATAATTATTAATATTTACGCGATTATACTATAAATATATAATTAAAACACAATCGCGTTGTAAAAACAACGAAAATTAATATTAAAATATTTACTTTCTAAAATTTATACTATCTGAGATTCGTATCGACGGTGTATAATATATAATATTGGTTTATTTATAGTTACTGTGGATAAAAATCGAACGTCCTCGTCCGAACATATTACTATTACTTAATATTAGAATAGAATAGAATATTGACTACTCGCGTCCAAGACGGAGGCATAACTTGAAGTAAAGGAAGTCACATCATTTCAATATAGAATTTGCATGGCGTAACTAGGGAAGGACTTAGGGTGGCTAACCGTTTTGCGAGTTACGAGTATTTTAGTCCTTATTGCCCCAAATTTGAAGTTAAATATTATAGTTTTAATTATAATCTATATTCTATCAATTTAATTTTAAAAACGATATAATATAAATTTAAAATATTTTTTGGATAAAAAAATAAGTGATAATAAAAATGTTTTCTTTGTCAAGAGACCAACGGACGGCTAAAATATAATGTTCTTAAAATATTCGCAGAAAGTAAGATAATATTCCAATAACGTTCTCGGGAAAATTTTAGTTCGGAAAATTTATGTTTTAAAACATTGTACCATTACGATAATATATTTAATTATATATTCGCATTACAATTTTCTGAATCGAAAATGTTATTTTTACTTTATTTTACTTTCTGGATAATTCTATGAGAAAAATTATTATTTTTAGTGTTTTGCCCTTTGTAAAAAAGTATTAAGTACCTCAATACGTATAATTTAAAAACTTGAAAAATTAAAATGACCAAGAATACTGCTTGTGTATATATTTTTAAATTAATAATACTTATTTGGTAATAATAATATATGAAAAATGTGTGGGAGCCCCAAATTGCAATTTTTGACTAAAAACTATGGAAGGGTACTAAACCTCCTAATTTATAAACCTAGTTACGCCTATATATGTATATGTATATTTGTATATTACGGTTTTTGAATTTTTTTTTTTTTAAAATGTCATATATCTTAATGCATTAATAATTTTTCGAAGTGATGAATCGTACTTAAGTGAGTTCATAAATAGTCTGTGTCTGTGTGTATATTTATGTGTTTGGATGAGTGTATGTGCGTGCGTGGGAGTTCGCGCTTACTCCAAGTTGGCCGCCGGTTGCGCTTTGCTAGGACGTTTCACGAAGCTGCTGAACGCACTTCGATCGATCTCGTCGAAGTTCTTCTTGACGAATCTGTCAAATCCGCTCCTGTCAATCTCGTCAAAGTTCTTCTTGACGAACCGGTCGAACCCGCTGCGGTCAATCTCGTCGAAGTTTCTCTTTTGACCACCGAAAGACACGCCACTGCCAACAGAACCCATGTAAACGATCGTTCAGTATTTTATATAAATATTCATTCATAAACCATATTTATATATATTATATAATCCATATGCAGGACTCATTAAATCTATTGACAACTAATATGGTTAATAATACAATTTTAAACCAAAATTCGAATGGAAGACTATTTTTTTTTTTTAATATAACTTAATGGAAATATAATTTTAGTTGAAAGAATTTTAAAAGGGAAAAATCAAATCAGAATGCTAATCGTATAGAATATTAATTATAAACAGTTGAAAAATATTATATACAGTGGCGTTTAAAATATTGGAATTCTCTGATAAACACTAGAACATAAAAACTGGGAAAGACAAAAGCTAAAAAACAGGGAAAACTAAAAACTTGAAATAAAAATTACTAAAAACGCTAAAATTGTGGAATTCTGAATTTATAATTAAAAATAATTTTATATTATAATGAAAATTTAAAAAAATTAGTTTAACTCGAAATTAAAATACGTATATCATATATTATTATACACAATTATGTTATAATGTACAAAATATATCAATAGGAGTATAGAAAAAATCAAGTTAGACATTCACATTTTTAATATACACTAGTCAGTGGTTACTGATATTTAAATTTGAATTTTAACTTTGTTCTAATGTTGGGATACATTATTATATAATAAATATAATATATGTAGGTAATTTATTATTATATTTTAGTCTACACAATTTATAAAACAAGTCGAAATTAAAAATAACTTAAATAAACAATTTTATTTTAACAATTCAAAACACGGAAATGGAAGTTCCAAAAAAAAAAATTAGGTATCAAAATCATTTTTTTTAATTTTCCCGTAAATAAGGATTTTTTTCTGAAAAAAACAGGTTTTTTGGAAATTATTACTATTCATTTTTCTAATTTTACCTTATTATCCTAGACTCTACGGGGAAAAATAGGTTTTCTTCCCAAATTCTCTCAATTTTCCTGGAAAAACCTTGACATTTTATCCACTAGAATCTGTGTAAGGTTATAGGTAGTGTTGGATACGTATATATACGACATGTAATCCCCCGTACCTCCCCTCCCCCAAAGTTCTTTAGTTTAAACAACGTCAACCCTAGACATTTTAATAGATTTCCGTCAATTAGGCAAAGCGGGTTGCAGTTAAGACTTCAATAAATTCAATAAAAACAAAAATATACTAAAAACACAAACAAGGAAAAAGATAAAAACAAAATAAAAATAAATCAAATATTTTCTTTTTGAATTTATGGGTTAATTATTTTTGAAATAGAATTTAGCAATACACTGATTTGACATTGAAACGCGAAGGAAAACGGTAAAAATTAAAATACGTTCAAATCAAAATACAAAATGAAAAAGCAAAAAAAAAATATATATATACGTACAAAATGAAAAAGAGTAAATTCGAAAGAAGTGAGTAATCCCACTAACAGGAGACGGGTCTATTTGCGAGGATCCTATATGACAGTTAATATTTCACAATGTAAATAATGTAAATAGTTCTATATTTTCAGAATTATTCTGTTGGACGTTGGTACTTGCAGATAGGTTCCGCTAATTCCGCTTTCATACTGTATAGAAGGACGACTAATCCTCATTCGGGCCATATATATATATATATATATATATATATATATATTTGTATATGAATAAATAAATATGACTGCGATCCTTAGTAAAGAACATAATCCGGTACCGGGGCTAGATAGGTTAAATATAGGATAAGTTAGACTACCTATACATATATTACATATATTATTATGTTCGAAAAATGATAAATTTTTCGAACAGACGAAAAACAAATCTTTGATCTAAAAATGAGTTGAATATTTCATATCACGTCCCGTAAAATATGTAAATATAAATTAATGAGCAATAAATAATGTTTTACATTTAAAATTACAATTTACAATTCAATATTATATATGTTACCAAGTATATGTTCATCTTTTGAGGGATACCTATATATATATATATATATATATAATTTATATATCTGAGTGAATATACTTGTATCCACGTGTACGTGGAAGTAAAAAAAAACGTTGTATTTACGGTCGGATTTTTTATAAAATGTTCTTTCAAAACGAAAGTTTATAATGACACGTCTTATTTGTTTTTAAATGAATAAATGGTGACACCGAACTATTGATCCGCGAACTCCTTAACGAAATTAGTTTCAGAGTTTCTATATACGTATGTACGTACATTAATCTCCAAGTCGAATCCTCTATTCCTCTTATCCTTTTTTTTTTTATCTCGTACTCAGAAAGTTATGCAAATATAATAATAGGTAATTAATACGTATATTATGATAATCTTAAATATTGATTAGAATAATGGTTATTATATTCCGACTAATTTAAAACTTGAACCTCTTCGTTTTAATATTATTTTATATTTTTAACGTATTTACTCTTGTCGTCACAAAAGCTGGTTAAAAACCAATCTCTTAACTGGACCCTACGTACTCGTTTTTTAAGGACTTAGAAGGGTTGTGCATAGAAAATTCTTAAAAATTTCATAAAAATAAAAATATATTTAAATACAATTTAAAATTATTGGCCTCTGTGTTTCTATCATTATTTATTGTTAAGTGTTTAAATGGGTTTTTAAAGTAAAACTATTTAGTACCAAATCAATAAAGAACAACATTTTTGAGTGACCTCATTTCGGTTCTTTTATTTATGAGTTTTTTTTAAAAAATTAATTTTTTTTTTTACTTTATTAAGCATAATTAATAACTTAATAAATTTTTCTTAACGTAATAAATTAAAAAAACCAAATAAGGTTCACTCCAAAACGTTGTCCTCTATCTATGTATTTGATAATAGGCATTTTAACTCTAAAATCACTTTAAAAATCCGTTTTAATAATTTTACGTAAACATATTTTTGTTCCTGGAAATCATCGGTGTAACGTCCTCTTAATCTAGAAAGTAAAGTAATCGAAACACTATATTATATAATCGGTTCACAGATAAGAGAAAATAATCATTGTGAAATACAAAAAATATGAAATCTCAATAGCTGTCTATAAGAGCTTTTTATTTCGCGTTTTTGTATAATATACATATGAGTTCAATGTAGAAATTAATAATAAATAATTATACTAATCGTATCTTTGGTGTAACCCTTTCAGTTCACCTTTGACGTCGCATTTCTGAACAGATCAAAGGTTCAAAAATACTAACTGAACAACGTGTGACTTTTATATTATTATAGATAGTATATTAGCACAGAACATAATAGAAGAGTCACTGCCATTTTCATTGTTCGGTCAATATATTTTTCATTGACCTTGAATTCAGCTGACTGTCTTATCATCACGAGTAGAGTACCTATAATCGTTTTCAATCGCAAAGAGAATAACTAATATAGAAATATTAACCAGATTATAGTCTCGTAATCTGGGTTTTTCAAATAAACAATGGAATTAAGGAAAATGTGCTTGTACAACGTACGTTTTAAACTTTTATACATTTTTCTATAAAATGTTGGTGCATGTAGCACTTCCTACGATATTTCGTTCCCAGGATTTGATAGTCGTTTCATAGGGGAATAAACCCTAATAACTTCAAGGCGGATTCTCGGGACGCTCGTTATCAACTTCAAGGCGGCCGGGCCTCTGAATTTTGTAAAGAAACTGCTATCACTTCTAAATGTATTCTTTTATAAAATGCCTCTCACGTATTACAAACGATAATCGATAAACATATTTAGGTAGATAACCGGCTACACATTGTGCATTTAAATTATTATAAAAAAAAATGTATATTTTAATTCATTATTTTTTTTATTATTGTTTAAAATTACGTTTTCACGTATTACAATTCATGTAAATAAAAAAAATATATTTTTATAATATGAATATTCAAATTAAATGGATGTTTACTTTTATTTGAAATTTAGAACAGAGTTTATACTAAACACAACCGATGTAATTTGCGGAAATTAATATTTACATTTTACGCATTTTTACAATTATCTACGATATTATTTACAAACTCACCTGTATGTGGTATACACTTTATATTTTTCAAAATTATGTTGGCATGGTTACGCCATAAAATACAATACTGAAAAAAAAACACCCAGTCTTGCGAGTAACGACCTGACGTTATGAAATATGTATTATTATATTTGTTTTTATTGGTGTTTTCAATATTGTAAAAAGGGGGCGAACATCTATAGGGCACTACAATTTTCATGTTTCATTAATAATCGTTATTAATTACTCATTTAAATACAGTTACATAAATGGACGCATATTTTTAAAGTGAATTTATAGTGAACCTGAGCAATCGAATATTAATTTTGGGTTAGTAGGGATGTATAAGAAAACGCAAAACTCTTGTCAATTTTACAAAACAAAAAAAAAAAAAAACGAACTTGAAAAATGTTGAAAAAAAATTAAAGCAATACTTTTCTGTGATTACGTATATACGTCCATATAATAATATAATATTATATATGTTAATAAATAATTTGACAATGTTTCGCCCCCTTAAAAATAATGTCTTTTAACTAAATGCAAAAAGTATTTATTTGTTCAACGATATATACTGCCGTTAAATCCCAAAATCTTTCATTTAATAATAATATATAATTGGATAAAAGTATAACACAGAATAATAAAAAAAAAACCCATAAAACGTATGAACTATTTGTAATTGAATTATTTGATTTTTTTTCATTGCAATGTGCAAAATGTTATAAACAAGAAGAACACTATACAATATACATATAATATAGGTACACCATTTACCACCGGTTATTTTACCAACATTATGTTATACACTATATTATTATTATAGGATGAAAATAATGATACAAGCTCCGTGATGGAAAAAAGTTTTACGACCATGTTTAATTTATACAGAGATGTGTTAAAGTTACAATATTTTAGTCAAACTAATAATATTGAGAAGAAGTGAATTTCAATAAATGAAATGTTAATGTTAAGGAGAAATACGTTTATGATTCTCTTTAAATACTAATATTACACCTTATGAATACGTTATGCGACGTATTAATAATTTCACATTTCTTTGAGTTGTGATCAATATTATAATATTAACTATATCCGCTTACATCTGTAAACCATCAGTTGAAGCTATCTGTCGACTGTTTCCGTATCCATTAGGTAATGAAAATTATCAATATTACGATGAAATTTCAACGACATTGAATTTTCTACTGAATAGATAATCATTTTATAAAGTATTATTCAACCATTCGGGTACTTTTATTTATAATATGTAAATAATAATATTCAAAAATAATAAATTATTAAGTATAAAATATAAATTATTGTTATTATTAAACAGTACTTAACATAATAATATTCAATGCATTAAAATTTAGTTTGAACTTTAACATAATAATTATTCTGTGAATATATTATATTTCAAATTTTATAATCATGCGTATAATATAATACAATTAGATTCTGAGTATAGCGATGAATGTATAATTTTACAATTTATAATTTTTTTTTTATGCATGTGTACACTTTTTCGGGCAGTAGGAGTAAAGTAAGAGTTTTCTGGTTATGAGATTTTTGAAAGAAAATTCGTTCTAGTTGGTATTTTATATAGGTCATTCTTTTTATTTTATAAGTAGTTTTCAAAAGCGTAACGAAAACTACCCTTTATAAGGGAAATATCACGAAAAGTTGTTATAAATATTATAAATTAACAAATATGACTAGTTGGTCATGATTACTGATTATATAAATGATATATAACATTTAAAATTATAAAAAAAAAAAAAATAATAATAAATGAACCAAAAATGATAAATTGGAAAAGTAAGAAAATTAAAAAGACAGAAACTTAAAAATAATATCAAATATTTGCTATAGCTTTATAGTATTAGAGCATCGTTATATTATTCTGTATTTCTATGAACACGTGTATGAAAAATGTTGTGGACATATTTTGATATAAGTTGATATAACTGAATGTTTATTGGTATTTAAGTTTTGTGAAAAATACTTTTAAAAGGCATTCAGAATACTTGAAAAATATTAAAATACTATAAATACCTATACATTTATCCAAACACTATTTTAGTTGAATATTTACTATACAATACTGAACTCGTATAACACCCGCACGATTACAGAGCGGTATAGACTAGAGGTACTTATATAATATAATTTATAATTTAATGTTAAACACATTACCTGAGGGTATCGAACCGTTTGCTCTGCCCGAAGCCTACGCCGTTCAATGAGTTTATCTGGCGGCTTTGCCTGGCGAAGTACTCGGCGCGATCTCTCAACATCTCCAAATCCCTGAGAAGATTTTCACCTTCTGAAATGATAAAAATAAAAGACGTTAGATGTAGAGCTATATTATAATATAATAACGCGTGGCAGGGACATACAGAATCCGTCGTGGGTATTGTTCGATTTGTGTGTCAAAGACAGACGACTGAAATTTGATTCCGAATATAGGCATATAAATATACACGCGAGAAAAATTAATCAAATAAGGAACAAATGAGATGAGTAGTGTTCACATCGGTCGTGAGATATTTTGGATTGAACGATGATTTCGACGTAATATCTCGTTAATAATAGCTGCAGAGTTGGGTTAGCAGGTACGGTTTGGCTAGAGCGATTGTACTGCGTCAATGAAATTAAATGCACCTACCTGGTTTAGTTCCAGCAACTATTTGAGGTTAAAAATAGATTATTCGGTTTATCATAGTTTATAATGTGTCAAAATGGTGTGATAACTCATATCAAACAGCAAACACTTCAATATTTAAGATTTGAAGATATATATTGTATTAAATACGCCGTTTGGGCAGAAGTGAGTGAATCGGTCGGCATAAGTGGTAATAGCATATATTGGATATTTTATTCCATATATATTGGTATTAATTTAAATACTGTAAAATTGGTGAATCACGACAATTTTCGAAATTTACTCAACATCGAACTTAATTAAAAATCAATTTTTTATATTGGGTAGAATTAATTTCAGTACCGACTTTTAATGAATTGTTATGTTGATTATTATTATTATCTACTCGTATAAAAGTTTGGATGCTTATTTTTTTGAAGTTTTGTTTTTATTGTTATTATTTTATTATTATTTGTTTTTTTTTTTTTACAATTTACCTGCAATTGGGGCGAATTGCAGTATTGGTATAAAACGTATGTATATGTTTCAATTGACATAATAATTAACTGAATTAATATATATATATATATATTGGCACGTTTAGAATATAAAATATAAAATTATTTAAATATTTAAAACAATAAATAATTTTATTAATTCTGATCTGTATTTTAATAGTTAATGTAATATATAATAGTATACAATATTAATAGTAGTATAGCAATAATATATACTAGTACACAGATATATAGTAGTACCATTGATTAATTTTAGTATTATTAATCAATGGTAGTACCTATATAATATATAACACAGTTATGTAGAGGCAATTCTTGAGATTTGATGATTTTGCCAATGTACTTGCCCTTCTCGAACAAAAAAAAAGTTCCTAAACTTATCTCTGACGCTATATATTTTTAAATATATTTTCTGTATTCAAATGGACTTTTAATGTCCTAATCATAGTCTATATAGTTGTATACAAAAAAAAAAATAAATAAAAAAAATATATATATATTATAGACCTACCATGAATCTTCTAAAAACAAATCAAACTCTAATAAATATACTGAAAAACAAAGAATTTTCCTACATTACCTAAACGTATATTGATAAGTATAAATATCAATGAGTTTTATCATAGATTAAGTTTACTATAGTTTATAGTCTACAGTGATTCAAATGAAAACTCAAGGTAATTTTGGGTAGTATAGAATATGTATGATGACTATATTCGTCTTGGGTACCGATTGGTGTTTATATACAATTTATAATGTTAGTTTCGCCGTTAGAAAATCATATTTTTAAAGGATATTCACTGCGATTGCCAATGAAAGATTTCTATTTATAATCCAATATCCAAATCCAGTTTGAGTCTAAAAGAGTCGAATTCAAGTATCATTATATAAACATTAAATGTCCTAGAACCTATAAAAAATATAGGTCATTTAATATTAGGCATATCGTTTGAAAATAGGATTTTAAAATTGTATCATTGGGATGTACAATAGGTATACTAAATACAATAGTTTTTTGAATGATACGAATTTAAATTTACAAATTTTCCAGCCACCTGTCCACAATTTTGTAGGGCAAAAGAAATATTTGGAAAGGGCTGGGGAAAGGTCAAATTTTGGTAATTCAATTTGTAAAAATCTATATCAATTGTGTGTGGTTTATATATTTGGTTTATATTTTATATAACCTATAGAAAATAAATGTTAAAACTTCAAAATGTATACAATAAAACAGGAATATTTAATTTGTTTAGTCTCCCCACCTACTCTTAAACATAATTAGATTTTTAGTATATAAAGTTTAATGTATAATCATTGTAATAATTTAAAACTCGTTATTAAGTGCGTATTTTTTTCAAGGATGGAATTTAGAGACCTGTCATTTTTCAGTCCAAAAAAGATATAATCATGTTACTTTTTTTTAAAAAAAAAACATTAATTAGGTACCTAACCTATTAATAAATTAATGAAAAATGTTTATAAACGTATAATTGGCATATATTATGTATTTGCATATCAAAGTTTTAACATTGTAAATGTTTATAAATATAAGTGTACAAAAATAAGTCTAATGAGATTTTTCTTTTGAATATAAATCTCTTGATAAGCGTTATTCGAATTATTTTTATGCCTATATAAAAAAATTAAAATAAATGATCAAAGTATCATCTTTTTAGTTATTAATAATTTAAAATGTCTTCTTTTACACTTAATTACCGAAAAAGTTGTTGCATCATATAATATGAATTCGTTCATAATTAATGCACTGTCCATTAGCTTCAAAATACGTAAATAACATTAATACCGGAGTTGTTCTTGTTCAATGTTTCTGTAAAATTATAACTTGAATAAACTATATTGTTTATGATAATTTGGTTAAAATTCAAACACTGTAATGATTTAATATCATCGTTATATAGTGTGATTTGCGAATTTGCTATACCTATACTACTAAAAATATATGTATTTTTTTGCTAAAACAAAACAAACTCGACAGGTGGGATTGAGTACAAAACAATAAAAACGTATAATAATAATAATAATAATAATAATAATAATAATAACAAATAAAAGAATTAAATCGACTTTAATCGAATTTAGAATGCATATTCGGTAAAATGTGTATTGTAAACTTCGAACGATGAATAATTTCACCAGGATTTTTTTATTAAACAAATACTTTAACAGTATACATCTTAAATGAAAATCGTTTACATTCATTGCCTATATAAATATATATATATATAGACTGGAAGGTAGATATATAATATATATAACTACGGCAGATATACAATAATATTGAAGGCTAAGGCATTTTTCTGCGAATGGTATTCGGAGGAAAATAATGGAAGAAAAGCGCGAAACCATAATATAGTTATGTATTATATTATTATGAAAATTCGATTAAAATTCCTTTTTCTGTAGAATATACTGTGCACTGGGGACGGGGAAAAAACTGTTGACGATAATGACAATGCGTATATATTATATATAGATTCTTCTCGATATATTATATTATTTCGTTTCACTGCGGCAAGTCGGTTTGACAGAAATCAAATTTCCGTCGTCCTAAATACACACACACACGCATAGTTTCAATAAAAAACAACGTGATAATAATGATAAAATATTGTTTGTACAAACCGTCGGTTAGGTTAGGTTAGGATTTGTTAAAGACGAGACATACTTATATCTATTATATTATATTATTAAGATATAAATTATTATATATTTTGCATGCCCGACGAATCCAAAACTATTCCTATAAATATATAAATATATTGAATTTATAATCTCCGTGAGTGACTTGAAAATTGTCAGAGACCAGAGTATCTTTGTCCAGACGTTCGTACCAATATCACAGTCTTCACAGAATATGTCAAACGAGAATGGACATTGATATGAGAAATTACATGCGTTCTTATAGCTGACCAAAAACATTTATCGATCCGACTCAGTCACGTATAACAGTATTCTTTAAAGAGGGCAAAAAAAAGTTTTTCGTCTGCTGTGATAAACAAAAGAAAAAAAATCATTATTCTCAATAATACAACCAAAGTATCATATATCCGACCCCAATATTCAGTCGGTCGAAATATTTGACCAGCTGAATATAAAATGTCGATTTGATCGTCTGAGTTAATAATATATGGGGGATTTTAGATTTCTCTTAGCTTCGCATTCTGGCACATTGTAACGGTTTTTATATTGTGTATTATGTTACATCATGGTCACACTGTTCATCTGCAGAATCTACGCGATAAAACTATACAATCTCGTGACTTGTGATCGAGCTACCAATCGAATTGAATTTTTCATTTTTCTTTCCATCGAATTCTTATTTTGCTAGAATATCGTCTACCAAAAATGTTTGGTATAGTCATTGAATTATTTTTTAAAGTATTTTTTTAGAAATACACACACGCAATATCTCGAGAATTCCCAGACAAATCATATAAATATATATTGCCTATTTTGTTCATACCGTGGCACTTCGACGACCATAATCGTGATTGACGATAAACGGGAAAATATCAAAGCACCGTGCACATTTCCAATAAAATATATCATAATAATAATAATAATACTTACCAGTAACCTGCCATCGAGTGGCAACTATGTTGTCAACTATGCAAATGTGGCAGACTCGCTGTATATCCGCATCTGACGAGAATGGACAAGTGCGCAGAACGTATTTAACGTATTAGATATTCATGACGTTAAAATGTATGAAATGTACCTACTGAAGCTGGCAGGGCTTTTCGATTTATTGCCATTTTACTAATTCAACGAGATGTCACGGGAGAGATTAACGTTTTCAACTTTTCTCGTCCCTTTTCCATGTCTGCCGTCTATATAATATACACCCTTCGACCACCTGTATTTGTCCATATATATATATATACAGATACAATACGCGACATACAGTAATAATAATTAGTAATATACGCGCAAAGTCAGTTTCAAAAACAGAATTTTGCTTTCAGCCCGGAAACTTTCGTCTCGTTTTTTTCCCAAGGTGAATAAAAACCCTTTTTATTTATTTTTTGTATTCTTTCACCTTCTTCGTTTTGATTTTTTTTTTTTTTTCGTTGTAATTACCATTCGGGCCACGTTACGTCAAAATATTCCAACGCCTTTCTCCCGTCTAAACAAGACATGATAGACCCCGTCGCGCGCGTTCTATTAAACATAATAAAACGTTATTATTATTATTATTATTATTATTATTACCCTTCAGACTCGATAAACATCATGTCTTTGGGGCTCTCCTATATTAATATAATAACTGTATTATATTATATTCCGTTCTATACAATCGAATTTTATGGTATAAGTGTGAAAACTGTATTCGATTTTGTAAAGCATATATATATATATACTCGTATATTATATTATAGTATACACAGTAGCATTACTGTTATTATATATTATTATATTTTTATTACGTAAAATAATAATGATTTTAAGTTATCGTGTCAACACCATGAAATTGATCGATTCGCAGGGGGCGAAAGTGTAATAAATATAGACGTCATGTGAATTTTCAATTTTTAAAAATTCGAAATCAATATATTATTTCAATATAAACGTCGTTTCTTGCATAGGAGAACAACAACCGTTTTCATTAAATCTTCGATATTTATGAGATGGCCAAATATATATAATATAGTGGCGTGATGGAATTTTACCGGGGCCAATAGCATGTATTAATAACTATCACGATTGTGTCGAAGATATGCGTTTTAAATAAATTCATTTTTTAACAAAATGACGAAAAAAACAAAACTAAAAATTACCAATGAAAATTGATAAAATTCTATAATGATTGCACATTATTCGATTCCTTCTCCTCTTCTAATCAGAATCCTATTTATGTTCTTAATTTTTTTTTTTTCTTTTGCTATATTCACAATTCGATTTATTTTTATTATAAATAGGTAATATACCTATAATATAATAATAATTCTATTCACTTTTTTTTATTTCCGTAAATATTTATATTTAATAATTTATTTATTTTGTTGTTCTTTTTCTTTTTTTTCTCGTTGTTTTTTTTTTTTTTATTAACATAATTTGTTAAGCTTAATGTATTTATGAAAGCTCTGAAAAAATAAAATCAATACGCTGAATGCGTATAAGTGATAATAAGAATAATAGTACATCGGCTCAATTTCGTCGGAAAAGAAAGAACGATTTTAGACAAATAATATAGGGTAATATGTATGTAAAATATATTATATTATATATTTATTTGGAATGTGACAAACTGATTAAAATACAATTTTAAATATTTGCTAAAAAAAAAAAAAAGTATAACTAACAAAACCAATATGTATTGAATAAATAATATATTATAATAAAAAAGGAAAATTAATAAGATATAGATGCGTTATAAATGGTTTTTGGTTTAGTGAAAATAATAAAAATCAATCGATTGATTTGATTTTATATCGGTCGGAGATAAAGTTTGTAAGATTGTAACCAGCTATCGAATATAATAGGTTATACAATAGAATTGGGGAAAAACATACTCGATTCGACGAAATATATTAAGTATATTACTTACTATGTCATAACAATGCGATGGTATACAACTTGAGAAAATGATTTTTTTTTTCAAATTATATTATATTAAATACGTTATATTCATTGACATATCAACTATATGGACCATGCATTCCTCACCCCCCGTCTACTCGCTATCAGTTGGATATAGAGTGAGAGAGATTGTTGACGTAAAACATGTGTATGAGAGAGATAGAGATACGAGTTGGGAAGGACCATGGAATAAAAAGTAACCCATTTATTTTTTCCATGTATTTAAACTATAAACGCGGTGAATACAAACAAGAAATTCACCAGCGTAAACCGATGTGCAACACCGATCCCGTCCCGATTAATGATCTTGGTTCAATGTAAAGATACACCAGTTTAATTAGAAATTCGTGGCATTAATCGGTTTATCCTCTCCATTATTTTTATTATCAATTATCACACATTATACAACATCCGTGGGTATAGGTATATTATAATATTGGTATACGGACATTAGGACGTATGGTATAAAATACCTCTTTAAAATTAATTATTTAATGTGAAAATTGATAAACGGTATTGTAATAATAGATAATAAAAGGAGAAATCAAGTTTGGGGTGGGGAAATATCGGGATCGATATTTCTCGACCACCTCGGTACAGCGGTCGAAAAAATTTTTACGCCGCTGGCAAATTTTATGAAATATAATGTTTACTGTGTATGTATGGGAGTAAAGTACAGTAGCATGGTAGTGCAAGTTCTTTGTATAGAACAATAGTTGTAAGTAATTAAATTTTTTTCATAAATTACTAGATGACAAAATAGTTCTTTTTTTATTACATATTATTGTACATATAAATAACTTAGTGTTAGGTATTATAATGGCTACACTGATTATCCTCACTCGTAGTTCTGTCTCTTTTGCTTTATTACGACTGACGACCTCTCTCTCTACGCGCAGTCCATATAGTTAATATGTCAATGGTTATATTATGTACACTTCTTCCAGTGATTCGACTGAATAAATAATTATTTTCGTACCTAAGTTCAATTATGTTACACAAACTGTAATTATGACTGCAGGAGAATTTATAAACCTATCATTTCGTAAGGCTTTCCGTTCGTAAAGAAATCCCTGGGATAACAAAGAATTCGTGATATCGCTGTAAACGTATTGCATCCATTTACAACGGGAATGGCGGAAAAACAAATAAATAATGATATTAATGGGGAAAAAAAAGAGTCTCTGTAGAAAAATAAAAGCCAAAATGAAATTGTTTTACTGGTGGGCTTTCGATATAAACAAAAACGAAAAATAAAACCAAGAATTTATTTCGTAAAATGTTATTATATTATTATTAATATTATTTTATTAATATATTTCAATAGCATATTGCACATTTTAATACACATTTCCATATTATTAAATATAATATAATATAAAGAAGTACTATGTATCAATCGGCATAATATGGCCTATATTTTCTATAATAAATGACTAAATCGGTATAATATATGTGGTTGGATGTAGTTAAAAGGCCGACTGAGCCGACGAACAACCGATGCAATAATCTCCTTCGAAGTGCTCGTCTTGGCCGTCAACGGAACCGGTCAGTTGACGTAGCCTATACTTGGGCTTCTGGCCCAAAGGTTGACGGATGAACACCGGGCCACCACCACCGAGCCGGTCGATCGTGCTGCGCATCACGTCAGACCGCGACAACGCAATCACCGACCACGGCCGCGCATACGGACCGGCGACGTCGGCCGACCGGGCCACCATCGTGTGACCACCGTCCAACCGGTCCAGGCTCCGTTTGGCCACCATCGTGTGACCGCCGTCCAACCGGTCCAGGCTCCGTTTGGCCACCACCGTGTGACCGCCGTTCAACCGGTCCAGGCTCCGTTTGCCGGCGGCCGGTAGACCGCATTCGGCATCGTCGCACATGTCGGCGAAACCGATAAGGTTACCGTCCAACCGGTCCAAACTGCTCCGTTTGGCGGCTAAACTGGGCACACTACATTCGCCGTCGTCACACGTGTCGACAAAATCAATAGGGTTACCGCCCAACCGGTCCAAGCTACTCCGTTTAGCCACCATCGTGTGACCACCGTTCAACCGGTCCAGGCTACGTTTGGTGGCCACCACGCCTGGTAAATCGCAATCGTTGTTGTCACAAAAGTCTGTAAAACCTAAAACCAATGTTGTCACACGAAGTCTGCACGCGCACGCCAACCGCATGTTCACATGGCCCTCAAATATAATGTACGAGCGGGAATTGGACGGGGTAGTTATTTCGGGCGTTTCATTCAATTTACCTATACTTTTACAACAGACATTCCATAGGCGATAATGAGGATAAACACCTACTGATAAGCCGTAATAACCCAATACACTTAAGGATACGCGCCTAAAGTATTTTTCCATTACAAATTAATACTTTTTATTCGAAGAAGGTACACATTTATAAATATGGTGAATATGGCATTTTTGAAGAGAAAAAAATGGAGTAAAATTGAGTATAAGGAATTTTATCATCCCACTTCGATCTCTATGTTACCGATATTACCGTTTCTGAACTCACGTTAATTGTCCAAAAAATGACATTTTTACCATTTTTTAAAGTTATATATTATTGAACCAAACTGCACTTCCGTCTAAATGTATATTATTCACTACCTATATAACTACACAAATGTGATTCGATTCGTTTAATATTTAATATTATTTATGGATCATTAATAGAGATTATTTTATTAAATTTTTTAATGTAGGTATTGTCCTATACAATTTGATTTGAACCACTATAATGCGAATTGCTACAAAGCTCCATCTATATATAAAAATACATGTATTATTTTTAGTCTGATTGTTTTGTTATTCAAATTGTTACAAAGATATATATGTATTTTATATTTATATTAGTGTAATAAAAGAATTCCGATTAGGCTAAAAAGTAAATTTGACAAAACAGTAGTGATGCCTGCTGCAGTGATTTACGGATCAGAATGTTAGACAATAGATACGGAAATAGAATGAGTTTATATAAAAGTATATTAAGGTGGATAAATGGTGTGACTATAGAAGACAAAATAAGAAATTAGTACATATAAAAGGTAGTGAATTCGAGTGGCATGGATATTAGACGGGGGGGGGGGATGACAGAGGTAGTGTTGTTAGTAAAGGAAATGCGGGAGAAAGAGAAATATGAGGGATGAAAAATATATGGTTAAATGTGATATGAAAAGGGCTGGTGTAAGTGAAATGGATGCAAGAGATCAAGGTAAGTGGAAGTGAAGGACTATAGGATGGTCGACCCTAAATAGTTGGGAAAGATGGTAAAGAAGAAGAAGATTGATTTAATTTTTTATGTGATGGGATTAGACAGAAAACAATAACACATTATTATTTAAGTATATTTGACATTTGTATTGTTAAAATAATTATCTGACAGGTACGGTAAGATCAAATTGTACTGTATCTTTTTACTGTTGTCATATTATTTTAATATTGTTATCAAAATAGTTAAATTCGTAATACGAAATTTCAAACATTCACAAATGTTACGATATTCATTTTTGGAGCATTTTAGTCGATTTTATTCTTCATCGAATTAGTTTTATGAAACATTTGAATTTCGAATATGCGTGTATTAAGTTATTATTTTAAATTATTTTTTGTACAATCTTAAATCCGGATAATTTCAACACGGTTATTTTATACGATAACAAAAACGAGCCTATTACTTCGGTTTAGTCTGATAAACATATACGCTGCATATGCCTTGGACGACAACTATTGTGTTGTTGACTGAGGAAATTGGCTGTCAGTCCACAGCGGGGGGGCGATTAGTTTGTGCACTTTACTTACAGAGGTCTGTGCATAAATCAAAAAGTCAAACTTACCCATCAGGGGGGTCGGCGCCTCGATCGTCTATCCAGTATTTCAATATGGATAATTATACGATATTATATAATATATATATATACGTATTTACAAGTGAGAACAACAACGTGCAATGTTGTAATAATATGTCTAAATGTAAATTAAAAAATGCAACTCCAAACATGATTATACGATATCGCATGCACACAGTGTGTTAAATTTAAACGAAATTGAAAATATAATATTCATAATATTTTAGGAGTCTGTTTACGCCAAACGAAAATTCCTATGTTAAAATGTGTTAATAAGTTGCAACTTGCATTCTTATTGTCGGTTTCACAACGTGTATTATTATATTATGATTACGAGTTGGACACTAACTAAACTAATAATTATTTAATGGAAAACTTATCGAACAATTTTATATGCTTCCGACTTTTTATATGAATCGTATATTCGTATGAAACACCCAGTTGGTTGTCACGAATAGTTTTTAATTCTACAACAATAATTAATATGACCCAATGTTATGTTCTGTTATCTATCTAAAATGTATACCGATTTTTATAATTTTTATGTCATTAAGTAGCCAATAAACCTATTATTATTATTATTATTAAACTATATTATTAGTTTATATATTATTTATTTATTAATTTATTTATATATATTTATATTATTAATTACCTATCATTCGTTAACTAAAATCCAAATGGATAAGACCCTTATACTCGAGTCAAAAAAACCTTAGACAACATCTGAAAAGCAAATAGGGTAACTGCGCCAATGAATGAACACACAAGAACTTTTTCATATTGAAATAGTGATATTATTGACTATTAAGTCAATTTTGATAATTCAATTTACTTAAAATGTTTTTTGTATTCATTGAGTAGTCCTGTCCAATAACATCATAATTGCTATTTCAAATTAATTATTAATAAATTATTAAAAAATAATAAACGAAAAAAAATGACATTTCCTAGTGAATGAACACGCTAATCCTGTAAATGAACACCTATTATCCAGTAAATGAACAATATTTTTTTTCTTACAATATATTAAAATTATACTTTAAATACCTACCTAATTATAATTTTAACATTTTATATAAGTACTTATGTTATAAAAATTGTATAGTTTTACATATCTAATATCATAATATAATAAAATTTAAATAATAAAACAATTTATAACATACCTACCTAGAAAGATATTTGGTTTATTTTATAAACATTTAAAACAAATAGGTATATATTATTCTTGTTAATTAAAATAATAAATACTTTTAGGTAACAAAGGAACAATAGTTAATAATGTAATCCATAATATATAAAAAATATTCAGTTTATATTATACTTTTATTATAAACATTTTAAGTATACCTAAGTACACATAGGTACTTTTTTATTGACTTTATTGCTTAAAGTGGATTTTGGGATACCCGTTTCTCTATGCACTTCATTTAAAGTTTTTTCTTTATTTTCTATAGAAGCAACAGCTTTAGTTAAATCATCTGGTGTATATTTGAATCGTGAATAGGATTTCTTAGGAACTTTTTCCACACTCTTATTTTCGCAATCATCCATAATTCTGTTATCATTTTAATTATTGGGTATAATTATAAGTATTAGGTATAGGTCACTATATATGTTATAGGTACCTACTAATATTATAAACTATTTTATTATATTTAGATGATGAATGTAATTTCAATTAAATTAAGAAACAAAATACTTATATATTATGATGATGTTCATTCACTGGATAAGCCAAGAAAAATCCAATAAATGAACAGATGTGATAAATGACCAATGAAAAGTGGTGAACTACGCTATGGGCCGGGTGAAGAGGAGATGCGCACATGGGGAAAAAATGTGTCAACTGTGATAATACCTATCTATTTTGTTATGTGTATTTCGATCCTATGGTCTTGCAATTCTAGGTATACCAACATCTAAAAATTCTCTTTTTATATATATTATGAATATACAGTTTATGTATACTGGGTTTCTTAATAATTCAATATAAAGTACGATTTGTTCATTCATTGGTGCGGTTACCCTATATATTTATATTTTTAAAAGGACATCATAAGGAATAAAGAGTAAAGACATCTAAAAACCATAATAATTAATAATATTAGATATTGCTCATATAATATATATATATATATTGTGTTTTTCGACTAATATTATTATAGGTACCTATTATTAATTCAGAAAAATGTATATTATTATAAATTTTATGAATAGTTATGACCATAACACGTGTATAAT